>JALIZH010008422.1:0-84154 GCA_030522465.1 Rhipicephalus appendiculatus | reverse complement strand
GGCGTCTCTCATAATCATATTGGGGTTTTGCGACGTTAAATTCCAACAATTATTGTAAGGAAGAAGATGGAAAAGAAGACGCTAGGGTACAGCTCTTAGAGAGCGAGAAAGAGGAAGAACTGAAATAAACAGTAATGGCGACCGTATTGGATTCGTGATTCCTCGGTGTCGTTACAATTTTGGCGCAGCCGACAGGATCTCGTGCGCGCCTGAACAGCTCCGATTTTCCGACGACTATGCGCGTCGACGTCGCTGCAAGATGTGTCAAGACGGTGAGCGTTGCATGCCGCTTCTATGGTTGAAAGTCGATCTGTTCGCGTGAGCTTTGACTGTTCGGCGACATCGCTAATTCTCGAAAGATATGATTCACGAGGAACTTAAAGCGGCCATCGCGCATACTGGTCGGCTCCATGGTGAAGATAGACTACATGAAGCCGGACTGACAAAAGAGGAGATTGCTGAAACAGACAGCCCGTTAAGAGGCAAATATATCTTCCAAGATATAATCAAATTGCAGGAAGAAAATAGCAAGCGGCAACAACATCTGTTGGAGCTTATACTGCAGACAGGAGTTGGCCAATCTCTGAAACTACCATTGAAAGTAACTAAGCCAGAGCTCTACGATGGATCATCATCAATGAGCGCTCAGGCCTGGCTTGACTTCTACGAATACGCGTGCGATCAAAATTTTTGGAATCACGATCGCGACAAAATAATGCACATGCGATTCTACCTGGGAGGCGTTGCGAAGACTTGGCATGACATTCGAGTAACAGAGAAGGCAGGATATCCTTGGGCGGACTGGAGGCAGAGCTTTCTAGCGACATTCTGTGAAAGCGAGTTTCGAAGTTGGGACCGTGCAATAGCCTTGAGGTACCTCTCTGGTCCTGTTACGAACTACTTCTTTGAGAAGTGGAGGCTATTGCATGCGGCGGACTCTGCACTCTCCGACTCGTCACTTGTGTGCCTCATCACGTTGGGACTTCCTGAATGCATGCAGCGCCACGTTCAGCTTGGAACACCACGAACGCTTGAGGAGCTACTGCAGATTATGAAGCTGTTGTTCGTTCAACAGCGACAGTCTTTGGCGAGAGAAGTGACCACCGCTGAAATGTTTCCAGCACCTGAATGGTCAGACCCATTCAGCAAACCCGAGCCGTCTACGAAAAACATAAGGCAGACGAAGAAAAGGAAATTTACCAAAGGATGTTTTGACGACCCTTCGTCCCAAACATATGAAAAGATTTTTCTGACGGATCGCGCCAAGCTAATATACGTGCCTGCGCAAGTAAATGGGAAGGATGTGAAAGCTCTGGTTGACAGTGGAGCGTCAATCACTGTCATTAACAAAGACGTGATTCCTCAGCTAACTATAAGAAAAGATTGTCCCGTCGTCGTGTACGGCTATGATGGCAGGAAACAACTGTATGATGAATGGACAGAGATCTTCATTACGTGTCAGGGCAAGAGTACGACTGTAAAAGCACTGGTCCGTCATGGAGTGAAGTATCAACTTCTTTTGTCCCGCCCGGTAATGCAAGAATTGCGTTTGAATCTTTATTGGGAAGGACAAGTTACCACACATGATGACCGCCTGCTGACTACCTTTGCAGCCGTTGCCGAAAACCCCCGCAAGCCTACTGCCGCAGAAGACGTCACTCGCATGTATCCTGAGTTACTTTGTGTAGGCGGATACCCGAAGGCGACCACTAAGTTTGAAGTACCATTTTAGCTCCGAGATACGACCATAGTGAAGCGGAAGGCTTACAACATGTCCAGAGAAAAGAAGTTGTGGCTGAAGGCAGAGCTACAGAAAATGCTTGATGCCGGTGTCATACGCCCTTCTACGTCTCATTTTGCTTAACCGATAACTATTGCACCAAAAGAGGACGGCACATTTCGTGTCTGCACCGATTACAGGCAGATGAACAAGCAGACTGGCCTTTTTCCCTTTCCAATGCCACATATTGACGAAATAATCAATGAAACCGGAGGCTGCAAAGTGTTTTCTCGTCTCGACCTTTGCAAAGGCTTCTGTCAAGTACCTCTGCAAGAAGAAACGAAGAAGTTCTCGGCATTCATTACACCATTTGACGTGTATGAGTACAACCGGCTGCCGTTTGGCTGGAAAAATTCTCCAGCTTGGTTTCAGAAGATGATGAACAGTGTTTTGAAGCCACACTTGGGAGTCTTCTGCAACGTTTATATTGACGACATTATAGTGTACTCAAGATCAAAAGAGGAGCACTCTGGACATCTCGGGAAAGTATTACAAGCACTTAGGGACGCCGATCTCAAGATCAATGAGAAGAAAAGCGAGTTCTTTAAATCGAAAGTGGTTTTCCTTGGAAGAGTGTTCGACGGAACCACCAAGAGCACGAAACAGGAGTCCGTCCAAAGGATCGCAAAGCTCACAAAGCCACATGACATTCACTCACTTCGAGTTTTTCTGGGACTCGCAGGCCACTTCAGGAGTTTTATTAAAGATTACTCCAAGATGACGAAGTGCTTGACGGAGCTCACGAAGAAACAAGTGCCTTTTGTTTGGACCGAATATTGCGAAAGGGTTTATCAAGAACTTGTACGTCGTATATCATCGGACCCTATTCTTATTCTACCGGACTATAGTTTACCTTTCGAGATGAATACGGACGCTTCCAATTATGGTACAAGGGCGGTTCTGTACCAAAGAGACCTCAGTTCACCTCCAACTCAGCAGCTTAGGGTTAGAGGATACTACTCCTACACCTTCAACCCTACCCAACAGAATTATTCCACAACTGAGAAGGAGGCTCTTGCTGTTTTAATGGCTGTGCGCTACTTCCGATCATACATCGACGGAAGAAAGTTTTCATTATATACGGATCATCAAGCATTAACGCACCTGGTGAATATGGCGGAGCCAAGGGGAAAATTGGCCCGATGGGTCAATGAGCTTCAACAGTACGATTTTGACGTCTTCCACCGTGAAGGTAGCCATCTTACTAACGCCGACGCCCTGTCTCGGTTGGCGGTCGAGATCCCGCATGGAACAGTTAACTTGACGAGATTATGGGAAGGGTATGAAAGTCTGCACTTCAAGGATGGCAAGTTCGTCGTACCAGACACACTGATTCCAAAAGTGCTTCACTTATATCACGACAGCCCCGAATCAGGTGGTCATGATGGCTTCTGGCGAACGTACAACAAGCTTCTCAAACGGTTCACATGGACAAAGATGAAGAAAGACGTCGAAGCCTATGTCAAGTCGTGCCACTTGTGTCAAGTGAATAAAGCGAAATACCGGCCTCGACCCGACGAGCTCGTCTTGCCAAACCACTCGGACAAACCCTTTGAAGTCGTCCACGTGGACTTTGCGGAACTGAAAAAGAAGAGTTCCGGGGTTCGCAAGACACAGTCTTTCTTGATTGCCATAGACCAGTGCACAAGAATGGTAGCGTCACGTCCTGGACGAGAAGACACGAACAGCGTTATCGCTTTGCTTGAACGAGCGATATTCTCACAGCTGAAAGTCGTGATATCTGACAATGGACCCGCATTTTTAAGCAAGAAACTTCAGCAGTGGGCAGATAGCCGTGGCATTACACCACGCCGTGGCGCTCCATTTCACCCGCAGGCCAATGGAATGGCGGAAAGGGTTATACGTGACATCAAGCAATTCATGTCCATGTACCCAACGTTTAAAGGCGGATGGAAGTGCTGCCTAGAGGCGGCTGTGGCTCACCACAACAGAACACACACTATGAGTCTTGGCTGTAGCCCGCATTTTGCTTCCTATGGCGAAGTGCCAATACTGCCAGCCGACAAAGAACTTGAAATCGATGATCAACTGCAATTGTTTGAACACCGAAAAGCCAACCAGGAACAAAGGAGATACCGAAAGGCGATGAAGCTCCAATTCGACAAGCGACACCAAGGACACAAGCCGGATATTGGACTGCATGATCTTGTGCTCGTGCGGAAGGGTCTGCCCGGTAG
The DNA here is from genome assembly GCA_030522465.1 of Rhipicephalus appendiculatus. Lineage (NCBI taxonomy): Eukaryota > Metazoa > Arthropoda > Arachnida > Ixodida > Ixodidae > Rhipicephalus > Rhipicephalus appendiculatus. The sequence continues at coordinate 80,176 of JALIZH010008422.1, read as the reverse complement.
CGACACAAGAATTCTTGGACCGTTTAAAGTCGTAAAAATATCGGTACAGCAAGGTGTGGTAAAGACCTCAATGATGGAGAGCTGGAATTCGCCGCTACAAGCAACGTTCTTCAGTATCACCCCAGGAGGGGTGATGACAAACAACGGGGGGGAGTGTAAGGAAGAAGATGGAAAAGAAGACGCTAGGGTACAGCTCTTAGAGAGCGAGAAAGAGGAAGAACTGAAATAAACAGTAATGACGACCGCATTGGATTCGGGATTCCTCGGTGTCGTTACAATTATTACATATGGTACTCTTAGAAACTGGTGTTAATGTCAGTCACGGCCGCTTGATTTTTTTTATCGAGCGGACGTGCTTCAGCTTTCTCGATGCAATTTAATGGCGCTGCCAGCAGGTAATGGTACTTACCTTCATTGACACTTCCGTACCTGAACACGCCCAAATTATAAAGACTACGTGATTTCGCATCATTGACCGCGAATTGCAAGCTTCGCCATCCGTTATAACCAGTTTGTTTTTTTACCTGTGATATAACGCAACGTGTTGCGACAACATCTTTATCTAAGCATATTGAGGTAGGCTATATGCGGAATCTTTGCTGAAGCAGCGCACACGGGACGAGGACGAAGAAATAGCAGCGCAGTACAGCTGCTGCACTGTGCGGATTACCTAACATATCTCTATGTACCTCTCCTAACGAGAGAATTCATGCTTAATTCTCTAATCATACAGTTTCGGCTGAAGGATTGCAACATGAATAGCACGAACGATAAGACGTCAGCGTTTGACCGACAGAAACACCATGAAAAAGAAGAGCGAAGGAATCAAACAAGAAGAGCAACGCTTTGAGAGACTGGCTCCGAAGGTATGCATATATAAAAGCTGATGTTCACTAAGTATAAAAATTCAACATTAGTGCTTTTTTTGTGTACATAGTGTCGCAATAATGAAATGATAATATTTAATTGGCAAGCCACAGCTTGAGCCAAAACGCCAAGTTTTGTCGTAAGGAATTATCTGTTGCTGTTTTATTGACACGATAGCGTTAAAGAGCTCGTTTCGCAGAATTTCCGTCGTCGGTGTCGGCGTCGGCGGCGGCGTCATTGGTTGTGAGCGAAAGATCATCATGTTGTCCGTGACCAAAAATTGATAAAGATACAAATGTTCTATCACACAACTACACTTCTGCTTGGGATTACATTTAAAATAACTTCCTCTGCTTGAAAATGCAGTGAAAATAACGTTCTTGCTTTGCAAACACACGCGTCCTGTATACAGGCGTCACAATGCAACATGTAATATCGCAGTAACATTGCGTGGTACAAGCGTACATTGTCATCGGGCGTCAGAAGATATTAATATCATAACGACATTGTAGTTTAAAGCAGTCCATCGATTAGAAAAGGCACACACGTTGCTGCGCGTATTCCCTTAAGACCACATAGTGGGTGCATAGCAAGTTCGAAAACATTTCCCGCGCATAATTTCTCGTGGTTTAAAGCATGCTACCCATTTCATAGTATTCACTAAGTGATTGAAGTACGCACTAGGGACCGAATATCGCTATCGCGTTCAACTCTTAAAGGCGAAGCTTGAGGGTCCCCCCAATTTAATTATTATCATTATAACATAGCTGGAAGTGGCCGTTTATAAACAATCCACGATGACAAAACTATGGAAGTGGACGCTCCCTCATATGGCTGAGTGATGGCTGTGGAATTTTCAGGTTGAAAGATTTCAGTTGCTAGAGGTACGCGCGCATCAATACGGCTAAACAAGGAAACATTTTTTATGTGAGACTCAACTTGCTTTTTGTAATAAATATAAAATGCAGCGCAGGGTTTGCGCTACCTCTTATGTCAATTATCCATGCAAATCAATATTTTTCCTGCATTTTTTTCTTTACAAAGTATGCGGCGTACTACGTTATCCTAAGATATTGTCACGGGTATGGAAAGGTACCTCTCGCACGGGCGCCGAAATGTCACCGAATGAATGAAGGCGACGATGTTGTTGTGGGGCTGAGTCTGAGCTGCCCTGTTGTCCTGCATTCCTGTGCGCTGTGTGATGTGTTAACCCGACCGGTCCTACCTTAATAAATACTTCCCGTAACATCTTTTTGGTGGAGGTTGCGGGTCTTCCAACAACCCGACTCTGGATCTCCGTAGCGTACGCCACCTTCGTCCAGCCACGATGGCTGAAGACGGCGCGCAGTCCCCGCAGTCCACGCCATCTCCGTCACCTGTGATCCCTTCCCATCTTCTTGACCCTGGTACATTTTGCGGCACGGACACAACTGACGTTGACGACTGGCTCGTCTTATACGAGCGCGTCAGCAAACACTACGGGTGGGATGAAACACTTATGCTGGCCAATGTGATATTTTACCTACGAGGTACCGCGCGCGCATGGTACGAGACGCATGAGGAAGACCTCACAAGTTGGGACTTATGCAAGCAGAAGCTCCGCCACTTGTTCGGCCGGTCACTTGCTCGACAGATGGCAGCCAGGCAGGAGCTCGCGTCGCGAGTTCAATCTCCCACCGAGTCTTACGTCGCGTATATCCAAGACGTGCTCGCCCGGTGCCGTAGGACCGACAAAGAGATTACAGAGGTGGACAAGGTCAGCAATGTGTTGAAAGGCATAGCTGACGATGCTTTCAACATCCTAATCTGCAAAAACTGTACCACTTTTGACTCAATTATCACTGAATGTTGGCGGTTTGAACAAGCCAGAAGCCTAAGAATTACTCAACGCTTCAACCGACTCCCAAACACTGCTGCGACTTCTTCCTGCGAAGATCCTGTGACGCCGCGTCCATTCGCGAATTCGGCCAACATCACAAGGATTGTTCGCCAGGAGCTGGAAGCCATGGCTCCCGTCACTTATCAGCCCCCCCTCGCAAGACAACTTGGCAACAATATCGCCCATTCAAGTCGTCGTGCGACAAGAATTTGCCAACATGGGCGTCCTAGCTCCCCAAACCACCAGCCACACACCCCAGCCCATCTGCACTCCCGCCCATAACGCTGACTACCACGCCGCCCCACATGTTGCTGCTATCACTTCGGTTCCGAGGTTCCCACCACGCTACCGAAATCCATCTGAGTGGCGCACATCAGATGAGCGCCCAATATGCCTCTCTTGCTCTCGGGTTGGCCACATTTCCCGCCACTGCCGCAACAGATGGCCTTCCCGGTAAAGTTTTGCAAACGACCGCCGTCATGATCGTGGACAGTATTCGTCACCACGTTTTGCCAATGACCACCTTAAGGACATCCCGCCTCGCCGTTCTACGCTACTCTCCGAACCATTCTACGCTGACGTCGTCTCCCAGAGACCCTGGTCCATCCGCTCGCCGTCGCCTCAGGGTCGCCAGTCACACTCCCCTCAACGCCGGCGCTCTCCATCCCGGGCCTATTCTGGACAGCTCTCCGGAAACTAACAAGTGCAGCTCCTGGAGGTGGCGCTGCCTTGGTAACTCGGACCGAAAAACATCTACCGACCTCTAATTCCAGACGAAATTTACTTGGTGTTCTCATCGATGGCCTGACCATTACAGCTCTAATCGACACTGGCGCACATATATCCGTTATGAGTTCTCATCTTCGATGCCGCCTAAAAAAAGTTCTGACACCTGCTATGTCTCCAACAGTGTGAGTAGCCGACGGCAGCCGAACATCAGTTCTTGGTATGTGCACTGCCCGCGTCACTGTTGCCGGCCATCACACTTCAGTCCTGTTCGCAGTCCTAGACGCTTGCCCACGTGACGTCATTCTTGGCAGTGATTTCTTGACCGCGCACTCGGCCATCATCGATTGTTCAACGGGCACTTTTACAACTAGAGTTGCCTTTGTGCTCTGGTGTCGCTCCTGCACCTCGCTCACGGCTACGGTCCGTGGAGTGTCTACGACTACCGCCTCAGGCTGCTATGTACGTCCTTATGTCGCCGTTCCCCCCCAGTTCCTGATGGCGACTATCTGGTAGCTCCCCTCCTTAACCTGACTCTTTCCCGCAACGTCGCACTTCCTCAAACTATAGTGGGAGTTGTCGACAACAGGACGCTCCTCCCTATTTTCAACTTCTCTACGTCGACCCAGGTTATTCCTCAATGCATTGCCTTAGCAGAACTCTCAACTCTGGAGCAATGCACGGTTTCATCTTTCACCCCTGACACCAAGACCATAGCCGAGCCTGTCGTAGCCGCACAAAATAGGGATTTCTTGGACAAAATGATATCGAATGATCTGTCACCTTCCCAAGTTTAAATGCTTCGCGGTCTTCTCTTTTCTTACCTCGACATTTTTTATATCGACGACCATCCACTGGGCCGCACAAGCGTAGTAGCCCACCGTATCGACACCGGCGACGCCACTCCCCTTCACAAGCGTCGTTACTGTGTGTCTCACTCAGAGCGCCAAGTTATACAGAAGGAGGAAGAGAAAATGCTCGACAAAGACGTCATAGAGCCTTCTTCAAGTCCTTGGGCATCACCTGTTGTGCTTGTTAAAAAAAAGGACAACAGCTGGTGGTTCTGCGTCGACTATCGTCATCTCAATCAAATCACCAAGAAGGACGTCTATCCTCTACCTCGAATTGATGATGCGCTCGACTGCCTCCATGGTGCCAAGTATTTCTCATCGCTTGACCTTCGATTCGGATACTGGCAAATTTCTGTCCATGACCGCGACCGTGAGAAGACAGCATTCATCACACCCGATGGCCTTTACCAATTTAAGGTCATGCGTTTTGGGTTGTGCAATGCTCCTGCAACCTCTGAACGCATGATGGACTCTCTCCTGTGCGGTTTTAAATGGTCGACTTGCCTGTGCTATCTGGACGATGTCATTGTTTTCTCGCCCACCTTTGAATGCCACCTTCCCCGTCTGTCGGCCATTCTTGAAGTTTTCCGCTGTGCTGGCCTCCAGCTTAACGCGTCGAAGTGCTCCTTGGATGCCGTCAAATCAAACTACTTGGCCACCTTGTTGACGCTACTGGTGTCCAACCCGACCCTGACAAAGTCCGCGCTGTACGCGAGTTCCCTGTCCCACGTTCAACACAAGAAGTCCGCAGCCTTCATGGGCTCTGCTCATATTTCCCCGTTTGGTCATCAACTTCACGGAAATTGCTCGGCCCCTCACTGACCTCCTCAGAAAGAACGTTGCTTTTTCCTGGGGTGAGGACCAAGACCGCTCCTTTGCGTGGCTGATTTCCGCGCTCACATCACCACCTGTGTTGGCTCATTTTGACCCAGCCGCTTGAACGGAGCTTCGCACCGACGCAAGTGCCCATGGCATTGCGGCTATACTCGCTCAGATACAGAACGGTACAAACCGTTTAATAGCGTACGCTAGCAACCTTCTCTCACAGTCGGAAAGGAATTATTCCATTACTGAGCGGGAGCGCTTGGCTCTCGTCTGGGCTATCGCAAAATTCCACTCGTACCTATATGGACGCCCGTTCGCACTCATCACAGACCACCATGCGCTGTGCTGGCTGTCAACACTTAATGACCCCACAGGAAGACTCGGGCGATGGGCTTTACGTCTGCAGGAGTACACGTTCTCGGTAGTCGACAAATTTGGCAAGTTGCACAGCGATGCCGACTGCTTATCACGACATCCTGTTGATCCACCCAACTGCACTGAGTTGAAAGCCGATGCCAACATATTAGCCATCACTGACTTTCTGCACGTGGCGGACGAACAACGCCGAGGTCCATCGCTGCTCTCCATCATTGACCGTCTTCAATCCGGCAATACAGACCCTTCGCTGAGCATATTCTTGCTTCAAGACAACGTTTTGTACCGCCGCAACTTACACCCCGATGGCGGGGAACTTTTACTCGTCGTGCCACATCATCTGCGCAAGGATGTCTTGCAAGAACTTCACGACGCCCCAACTTCTGGACATTTAGGCGTCTCCAGAACCTATGACCGTGTTCGATGACGGGTACTCTGGAAGGGCCTTTATCGTTCCGTTCGCCGCTACGTTGCAGCGTGTGACCTGTGCCAGCGCCGAAAGAAACCTACGACCCCATGCCGGTCGCCTTCAGCCTATTGAAGTCCCAGCCGAGCCGTTCTATCGTGTGGGGTTGGACTTGCTAGGTTCCTTCCCAACTTCGACAAATGGAAATTAATGGGTTGCAGTAGCCACCGACTATGCCACTCGCTATGCAATCACTCGAGCGCTACCGACCAGCTGCGCGACTGACGTTGCCGACTTCCTGTTCTACGACATCATCCTTCAGCATGGCGCTCCTTCTCACTCGCAGACCGTGGTCGCTGCTTCCTGTCTCGTGTGGTTGACGGCCTACTTCCATCCTGTGCTGCTCGACACAACTTTACGACATCTTACCATCCTTACACTAATGGACTATCCGAACGCCTCAACCGCACAGTGACGGACATGCTTTCCATGTACGTTTCTGAAGGCCACACTGATTGGGACATTGCCCTCCCGTTCGTCACCTTCGCCTACAACTCCTCGCGTCATGAAACTGCCGGCGACTCACCATTTTGTCTTCTGTTTGGCCGTGATGCCCTACTACCTTTTGACACCCTGCTTCCGCCTGGCCCTCCATCCACCACTTCATGCGCTCAAGATGCCGTCATCCGTGCACTCATCGCACGTACAGTGGCCCGCGCTCAGTTTTCGTCTTCCCAGACAGCACAAAAGTCGCTCTGTGACAGTCGACATAGGGATGCCGATTTTCCACCAGGCTCTCTCGTTGTACTGTGGCTCCCAACCTATCGTGTTGGCCTCTGCGAGAAGCTTTTATCGCGATACGTCGGGCCCTACCGAGTTGTACGCCAGGTGACACCTGTCACCTATGAGATTTGCCCGACCACGAACTCTTCGAATGCTACATCAAGAACTGACATTGTGCATGTTTCTCGCCTGAAGCCCTACAACGGTGACACGCCCTTCTAACCACAACGGGACGGTGCTTTGCCGACCGGGGTAATGTCACGGGTATGGAAAGGTACCTCTGGCACGGGCGCCGAAATGACACCGAATGAATGAAGACGACGACGTTGTTGTTGTGGGGCTGAGTCATAGCTGCCCTGTTGTCCTGCATTCCTGTGCGCTGTGTGCAGTGTTAACCCGACCGGTGCTACCTTAATAAATACTTCCCGTAACAATATCAAATGAATCCACTTGAGTGTACACTTCATACATGCACTCCACACCAAATGCGAAAACATTAGACCCAACGATGAACGTATTACATTAAAGCCTACGCTGTACGTGAACGTAGAAAAAATACAGAACTATAACCCAGTGGGAACTTTAGCTGCTGCACGTAGCATTTGGTTTAGGCTTCCTGCATTTCTTTTTCTTCTATAGGCCTACCTCTTAGTTGAAGAGGAACTACTCATGCCCTGAAACAGTGTGTTCAGTCTCCCACTTCTAGAAACACCTAAATAAAATGCGAGGTAAGTGAAATACACAGGCGAGAACGCATGCGTGATGAACGGCCTGTCACGCATAAGACGGGAAACGCATCGAACCATTCGGGAGACGGTTTCGTGCGCTGTGCTCTTTGTATGGAGTTCTACAAGCACTTCCCTAAATTGGATCACGGCATCTGCAAAGCGCTTCTGGGTTAAAACGTGGCTCGCTTTAAACTCAATGGTGGCGGTCCTTGTGAAATTCTTTAAACAGATCGTGCCGCGGCGCCCTTGCTAAAGGAGTCGGCACTCAACGACACGAAGTACGATTGACGTTCGGCGGCGGTTTCGCGACTTCGCGCACTTTCATTGAAAGTCAGGCTGGTGAGTGGGATAAACATGTTTGTCTAACATCTTCAAAATTCATTTTCTGCTACTCTTATTTCTATGTGTCATTTATCTACGTGTGGATGTTGATGCTATGTTTCGCTTCATCAGTATTTTTCCTAAAATTCAGATGTTTTGTGCACTAACTCGTTGCTTCGAACATCGTTTGAACTAGTTGAAATCCTTGTTATGTCGCTGCTGTCTGCAAGAGGAGTATCTGAACGATCATAGGCATAGAAATTTTCGAAATGTGGATGCAGTGATATAACATGATGGCAGACCAAGCTGTGAAATGTATAGTGACGACTGCACGCAAAATGAACAGGTACACTGCAACAAATCGTTTCGACGTATTAGATAGTTGCAATTGATCGATGAGGTATGACAGCGGCCACTTAGTGCGCGATGCATTCCTCTGTCCTTTGTCTACGTAGCGCAATGATACAGATCACGTAAATATGCGATTTGGAAACCAACACTGAATTTCTCAAATTTGCCGAAAGAATCTGTAGTTTTGTCGGCAGACGTGCAGTTATCACTGTGGATGGCACACTTAAATTACTTCATAAATTTTAATAAAATTAACGCACCACTAACGTCCCGTGTACTTTCATTGCCTTAATTATCTGTTTGTTGTCATTAACGTTCCATCAACAAAGAAATGAGCCCTTAAGATTCCCTTCTTTCGTACATTAATAGCCAGGGTCTCGTTCAGACAGACTTGAGGCCTCCAGGTAGTATGCAACGGCTTCTTTGTCAGCTTCTTTGACAACTGCTGGCAAAAAGAAAAAAAAGTTATTCCACACTCACCGCCATGGCTACGAGAGGCGCTGACTAACGCACCCCGGTTCGCATGCACCTAAATACCCAATAAAGGGGACGAGGGGACGACCATCGCCGCTGCTTTATTGGTGAGAGCATCGAGCGCGAAATCCGACGGTTGCAGGTCCGGTCGCTGCCGGCGGCAACTTCTGCTTGCGTCCACTTTACCATCTTCACGTCTATACAACAATTACTACAATACACCTAAAACTCTACAATCAACTGGCTCTGCAACGTTTTTGACTTCATTTTATCTTGCATTTCATTAAGGTTTTATGAACAAAGAAATGAGAATTAAAATTCTAGTCTTTGTTCATTCAGGAACGTATATAATACAGGCATACGCCCTAAACATTCGCTTATTCTGAGCGACACGCAAGTGCAGGTTCCAAATCAACGTCTATTGAATGTCCAGATTTTTCCCTTTATAGCTGGCATATCTTCATGTAATAAATCTAAGTACGCGAGATATTGGACAGAATCACTGACATCATGTTTTACGAATTATATTTCTAAAGAACACTTATTCTATTGCAACTGTGTTCCGGGTTCATTATGTAAGGGTCTTTGCGATACATGTAAAAGTCATGGAGGTCCATCGATCGAGGAAGTGAATGTCACGCTTGCTTAATGACATGTGATATGATAACTTGAAGGTGGAACATTTTGCTGCAGCTGCATTCAAATGGTAATATCATCGCTAACTTATCGCCGTCGCGTTGTTAACTGTGGTTGTCGGCGTAATCCTGACGATTTCAGTATCGCCTCGCTTATTTTGCCTTCGCTGTTCTCGCCAATCAAATTTGTAAGGTCTTGCTCATTTCAGTATCTTTATTGCGAGATCGTTTTCTTCATGTCGTGCCAAGCGCTGTTGTCGACATTTTACAGTCTCTATATACTTCGCATCTTATCGACATCTTAACGGCGTTATTTGAGCAACAGCGCCGTCAATGTGGTCATATACAGGGTGTTTCAAGAAATGTGTCCATTATTTTTAAAAAATCAGGAAAATGCGGTATTTTCTCGGTGTCTTCACAATTGCTTTTTCTGTGGTGACAAGCATCTTAATATGGTTGAAGACGTGATTTGGGGCAAAATTAAGAAAGTTAAATTAATTAAATTTTCGATTGGCGGAGTTGGGCGGTTAAGTCAAATGGGAGCATTGAAGTCCTTTATGTGAAGAACCCATTTCAGCTTTGAGATTCTGAAAAGGCGGCATCTAGGATTAATTGCGAAGTCATGAAATTCTTCCAAATTCAGCGGCGAAACCGTAACCGAAACGCGGAAGAGCGCAACTGCCATATTCGTCTGAGACGTCCAGAATGAGTGAGCGTCATTATATCATCCATCAACCGACTTCTTGGGGTGAGTGTGTGGGCTGCGCTTGCAGTAGTAGCACGCATGACGCACATAGGTTAACGAACTGGGAAGAACTGCACCTCTGTGACCGTTGTCTTGAACAGTGACGTCATTCTAGTCGTCGGCTTGTTGAGCTCATCGGTGCTTGGGTTTCGGTTTCGCCGTTGAATTTGCCTGAATTTCATTACGCCACAATAATTAATAGAGGCCGCTTTTTCGAAATCTCAAAGCTAAAATGGGTTCTTCGCATGAAGGGCTTTAATTCTCCCATTGGACTTAACCACCTAACTCCACTAATTAAAAAGTTAATAATTTAACTTTCTTAATTACTGTCCCAAATCATGTCCTCAACCATCTTAAAGGAGCAGTGACACCAAATTTCAAATCGAGCGCAAAGAGCGGGCAAACGCTCAACTGCGCGTTCGTGCTATGCAACATCGACACTATTTTGACGTGTTCAGCGAGCGTCTAGGCCACGCCTCAGACGCTGAGTGATGATGCGCGAGCAACGCTGACGTCGACAAGTTTAATGTTTTCATCGTGTTGCCTACTTGTGGTACAGCCTGGTGGCGACGCTAGGCTGCCTGGCAACGACGTCGCTTGTTTTGTTTTGCTTGGTTCGTGCAGCGCGTTCGTGTGAGTCCTGCGTTTTCGTTGTGCCGCTTCGGGTGGACTCTCCTGGAGTCATGAGCGCGAATATGACTATCGAAGCTATGATCTCAATCGCATTACGTGCCAGCATGCCATGGAACCGTTTTGCGCTGCAATCATGCTCTTGAAATAAGAGAAAAAGCGAAAAGTGTGGCGCGCCATTGCGAAACACTACCCCCCACAACGCACTCACGGAATGAAAACGCCAGGCCTCCGCGTTTCACTTTTTGTTCTTGTCGTGTTTCAGTCTATGAGCAGTATACAATACAACTGACACACATGGCAACATTCACTAGCTGACCAGTTATTACGACACATTGGTTATGCTTAGGTAGACGCAAACATCACAATAACCGATCAGAGTGCACCAGTACGGAACGTATGGTTCAGAGAAATATTACTTCAAACACGTAACAAGCACGCAGCGTTCATATGCGTAGTTGTGACATGTCTTGCCAGCCAGCATTGCCCAAGTGCGCGTCTCCAGCTGCCTCCTCGTCACTGCTGGGTCGGGCGTCGATATCAGAATCACTACTCTGAAGAGGATCGAACCGTAAATGATTCGCCACGTCGCGAATCGCAGCGATTCCATATTCTTCAGTGTTTTCATCGTCGCTTGTGGACGCTCTTGACGGCGGCGTCGACGACGATGGGGGTGGCGAACACATGCCTACACGTGCGCGGCGAGCAGACGAAATGTCGCCTGAAACTCGCGTAACCATTTCGTGCGGCCACGTGGTCAGATGGGGCGTGACCGCGGGAGGTGGCCGCTTGGCAGCGTTGGCAGCGCTAAAAATTGGCGGGCTTTGCTCCCGTTTTGAATTGTGTTCGATACTGGTCAAACTAATCATTATTACATATATTAATTCATCGCTTTGTTGCATTATCAGTACCGAATCGTTACTAGGGGATCGATAACTACACGTTGACGCAAAAAACGCGACATGCGTAAAGTTGATGTCACTGCTCCTTTAAGATGTCTGCCGCTACAGAAAAAGCATATATGAAGACAGCGAGCAAATACCACATTTTGCTGATTTAATAAAAGTAGTGGACACATTTCTTGAAACACCCTGTAGATGTCAGTAGCGCCGCTACGGCGTTGTCGGTTTGACTCTGCCATCATACCTGCCAGCAATACTCGTCCATCTTCTTAAGCACACAAATTGCTTGAGACAGAGGATTACCTTACATATATTACATTACATGCATTTCATTCAGTTGAAGGACCGCGCTCGTGTCGTTTGCTACCCACTTTGTCTTCGTTTTTTTGCGTTGTTAACCATGAGCATGAGCCAATTCGCCCAATTTTCTAAGCTGATTCGGAATATTTACGCACATTACTTGCCTTCAATCACAGAGTAGCATGGATGCGTAAAAATTACTTGTGAACAAAAATGAAACTTTCGAACCATTTTCATCAACACATTGCACTTTCTTAATTTTGTCGCTTAATTCTTAACTAGTCATTTAACTTCCTTCGGCTCGATTTATGAAGTAGTCTGATGGTGCTGTCGCCGCGATCTTCTATACTTGGCGGGGAATATGAACAATTAAAGCTGGAATCGTGCTTGAATTTGCCTTCTTCTTTCGTCCCTGTTTTGAGTTTCGCAGGTTTTCTCGCATATAAAAGCTGGAATGAGTCAAATAAAGGTGCTTCAACAGACACACCCTGCATCTCGAATAAGCAGGCGCTGTGTCGCTTACTTGAGCGCCTCAGCTTAAGCTAGCAGGGACGACGCGTGCGGCACATCGAGCGTGTAAGGGTCAGAACAGCTGCTTTGGCCAATTCGGGGAAGGGATTACTAGGGCGGCATATCTCTAGCCCGTCTGTGTTGGCGTTAGAATTTGGGCGCACCGCTTACTCTTCCATCTCTTTGCAAGAAAGAGGGAGGGCGAGAATGCTTAGAGGGGAAGGAGGAGAGAGCGCTATGTCAGCGGAGTTATTCGCCAGCACCGGAAGAAATCGATTGCGGGCCCTTCGCATGCGGCGTCCCCTCGTGCGAGCTGCGCAGTCAGCCGCTGTCGCGTGGAGTCTTCGTCAACTTGATGTCTGGCTTGGCGGTGAGCGTGTTTGGGTTCGAGCAGATCGCGAACGCGATTGCGATGGCCATAGCCAACGCCAGGTTACCGCGACGTATGCTAGGATCGTACAGCTGTAGCTTTGTAAAAGCCGTGCGCCCTACTCCTTGAGACTTTGTTATGTAATATCATATTAACGGCAACCACAGCCGAAATAATTGGCTTTTTATTTGTTTTAGATGCGAAGCATCTTATGCTCGTGGCTATGTCCGTCCGGCGTCCCCCGTCCCGCGTCCCGTGTCCCGCGTCCCGCGTCCGGCCACTTTCATGAAGTAGGGAAGCTCCCATTATGCGAACCAGAACACTGCAGTAATATGAAGGCCGTCAACCCTATGACAGTCATCAGAGTCATGGCCGGGAGCATAGAGAGGTTGCTTAGCAATGGCTAGGCAGGTGGTGTCTGTCGCCCAGATTGACCCCATTCCGTAATCTTGCTTGCATGTGTTTGGAGGGGGCTTAGTCCGTCCCTCCTTCCCGCGTCCCACAGCGCATGCGCGTCCCCTCCCCCCTTCCTCTACTCTAGGAATCTTCTACTCTACGGAGCGGCCCCCCGCGTCCCCTCCCCTATGCTCTCCTACGCTCACCCCCCTTCCTCTACTCTAGGAATCATCTACTCTACGGAGCGGCGCCAGCGTCCCACAGCGCACCCGCCTCCTCTCCCCCTCTCTCCTCTAGGAATCCTCTACTCTACGGAGCTGCTCCATAGTCCCCCCCCCCCCCCCCCCAGCGCATGCACGTCCCCTCGTCGTTTCCTCTAGGAATCCTCTACGCAGCGGCGGGCACGACAGGTGGTGTGACAGCTGCATACTCCGCTGGGGGCGCCACGGTAGTTCCGCGGTATGAAAATGGCGGAGCGCGCGCGCCTCATTCTCTCTCCTGTGCAGCGCCGCGATGAGCGCCCGGACCGCTGCCGTAAAATGAAAGTGGCGACGTTCCTCCCGCTCGAGCTAATTATTTCCCCGCTGCTTCGCATCCACACATGGTTCCTTTTAGCGGGAGATGGGGAATTTTATTTTTTGTCTGCCTTTTTCCGTTGCTTTGTTGATATGCCGCATATTCTATCGCTTCTGAGTTGCGATGGGTGTTAGTCCTTATACTAAACTTCATTCTCTTGACTCGCCGAGGGATGGGAAATCTTTAGCAGATTGATCAATCCACTCTCTTTTGAACAGGGAGATGAACAGGGACCATCACACACGGCTTCACGCAAGTTGTTTACAAAATAGAAAGAATAGTAGAGAGACATCAGCGATTTTATAAAACCCTATTGTACACATTAATTAGACAATAAATAAATAAAGATAAGCTGCTCATTAATGGCGAGAGATAGAGAAACAACTTTATGGACCGCACAAAGAGGTCATTGAATTTAGCTTGCCGTTGGTTTGACGGATGGTGGCCCGCAGCTCGCCACGACCGTTTTGGCCCAGTTAATCACTTCTGCCTCAATGTGGTGGGCATTTGATCACAGGAGTGACTCCCACGCCTCGAGGGAGGAAGCTGTCAGTATTGCTTTTGGAGGTGGGTTCCACTCGTATTCCCAAATAACGTGAATTTGGATAGCCTTCAGCAGCTGCCATGTCGGCAGTGTGGTTGAATTGCTTCAGGGAAAATTTTAGACAGCCGGAAAGACAATGTTTTGAAGGCTGATGTGGTGTTAGCGCACTGTTCCATTAGCAGTAACCCGCACGGGAAACGAACAAGAAGGAAAGTGGTTATAAATCTTTGTGCCACGTTTGTTATCAACGTGGTTTTATTTGTTGCAAACAACACACTTAACCCTCTATTGCATGGCGTCCCATATTTGGCACATACCGATTAACATTTTTTTTATAGCGGGTGCAAGAGGACCAGTGGAAGAATGTGACACAGTTAGAGTAATTCTTATAGTTACGTGCAATAAATATAAAAAAGCGCTGCCTTCCCAAGAGCAGTATGGAATCTAGACATGAAATAGATTTCACAGTGCACGTCCAAGCTCTGATCACGAACAACAGTAACTGCTATATTTTTCTTGCAACCCTTTTCTCGTTTCAGAAGCAAGAAAAAATTATTTTGGCATATCTCGTGGACTTTGAAAATTCATGCTCATTAAGGCTCTTCTCAATTCCGTTTCCCACTACCGTATAAAGTCGGAAATCGGTATGTGCCATATTTGGCACAGTATGCATGTGAGTGATAAAATGTGCAATATGATGCCATCTATGTTTTGTTGCACAATGCAAGTACGAACAAAACGAAAGCCTCTGAGATCAAGCAGCACAGCTCTGTTTTGCCAGATTTCAGTTGTGGTGGTAGGTTTTGAGGTGTTTCACGAAAGTCTCGAGTTCCAGACACAGTACCTGGCAATTTTTTGTTACATTGTTGGCGTGGGTGCGTGAAAAAATTATGTGAGGTCTAACCAGTGGACGGCGATATTTAGCTTTTACGATATATCGGCAAACTGACACTCACAACCACAAGTCAGTGGTTGGTAATTCGGGCAGGAAAGTATAGCAAGGCGGCACCATGCGAACAGGCAAACGTGTAAGCGCCATCTTGCACGTAGATGTCGGCAGTCAGATGCACTAACCAAAATGATCAATTATGCCTGAACACAGGAAGCAATTGCTTTGCTTTATTCCACAAATCACGCTAAAGAGAACGTAATCAGTGAGATTTTGTTTTTCAGCCATGGCAGCAATTTTGCTCGCCCATGTGCATAGTGTGTAATATTTGGCACAAACCTTTATCTTCCATTAATACTGTCACTATAAACCTCAAATTTTTTGTACATGTTCTTCTTCGTGTAGTTAATGAGAAAAAATGATCAAATAATTTTTCAAATGATTTTTAATAATTCATAAAATAGAGGGTTAACTACAAACAGGATGTGTCAGTCAGACTAGGTTCATGCGCATTGCCCGGTAGTAGTTACGTGTTGTGAGCATAGGTCGGCAAAATAAATGGAGCCCACGCAGGCTCACTCAATAAATGTTTTTCGCTCAGCACTCACTAGGACCCAGACTAACCAAAATTCTGCTGAAGCGAACTCACTCGGACTCAGACTCATGAATATTTTCGTCAACCGGAGTCACTCGGACTCATACTCACCAAAATTTTCCGCAAGCGGGCTCACTCGGACTTATACTGACGAAAATATAACTCAGCCGGACTCACTCAGATGGAGACTCACGAATATATTCGTCAACCGGACTCACTCGGACTCAGACTCACGCCTCAATCTGAGTCTGAGTGAGTCTGAGTGATTCGACTAATGTGTGAGTTTGCCGACCTATGGTTGTGAGGCCACGAGCGTATTCCCGGCGGACCTAAAACGCGCGCTTTGAAAGCACCAGTACTACCGGAACAGAATGGCCTGGCGTAATGGCGCCTCTGACAGCTTTTTATGAGCAAAGATTCTGCAGGAGGAAACGACATCTAAGAGATCTAAGTTACTTCAATGATATTAGAGTTTACGTATGCTTCGAACATCACCGTGATCGTGCTTGCACTCTGTGTGTTTCGTGCGGACCAAAGAGCGAAAAAGGGTGGAGCACGCAAGATACGCCTAGACGCTCTAACGTCCCGTTAACTGTCCAAGCAACACCGGCCCTTCGAGAATGAGCTTTAACTGCAACTGAGAATGGCCGTGCTTATTTAGCTGTTCCGTGATGTGGTATGAGGTGTGGATTTTTAAACAAGCATGGGAGGAAACTGCAGGAGGAAACTGCAGCAGACAATATTTTGTTCTGGTGCCTCTTCAGGCAAGGCAGCGCATTGGGCGACCTCCCGAAGTGGCTTCTCGCTGAGAGTAAACAAACGGGCACAGATATAACATTGTGGTTTTGCTGGAGTGTTCTTTATGGACCTCGTTATATTTGTGAGCCCCTTCAAGCATAGGACTGTTTTTTTTGTCTACAAAAGCGCCATCCATATCACCACAATCACATGTTTGATTCCATTTCGCTAGTGCTTGGAAATATCCTCTGGTATAGAGGCCCACAATATAAAAAGCAATAAATAAATTAATAAATAATTACTATGTGCCGATCTCATTTTGCTTTGTATTACTATTACCAGGCGTTTCCTGCTAAAAAATCACATGAAAAGACAAACGTGAAGTAATGTAACTACAAAACATGTTTCTGGTGTTAGGAAGTTAACTAGGTAGCGATGGTAGCGTGTTGTCGAAGACGCAAGACCTGACGAGCCGACGTAGCCGAGCAAGGGCTTTCGCTCAGAAGTTGTATCAGGAGGCAAGCGTTTAGCAAAACGGTAACAACTTTTATCTCAAAGTTTTCGTCGTGCAAAGAGTGCCAGCGCGAAAAAGTCGGTTGGGGCAAATAGCTTAAGAAGGGGACGGCACATCCTCAAATAACGCGTAGTCCATTGTTTCATGCCCCCTCCAAGGCGCTTGTGGCCTGGTTGACATCGTCCTCTCACTGTTAGGACGTCCTCCTACGCAGGTGCTTCGTTGACCGATCGTCCTGAAGGAGGCACGCAAACCACACGGCGCTGTCAAAGACATTACGATTCCCACGGGCAAGAAGCCTAAGGAATCCGACCTGCTCGGTCGGGGCACTTACAGTTCGTTGGAGGCCGGCACAGCACAGTCGAAGACGGACGTGTTCCCCGGAACCGTAGCTTAATGGCGTTGGTTGGGGAGACGGATTTCTTTCCCGTGGGAACCAGACTGTGTTTCACAGTGCCGTGTGGTGTCGTGCGTGCGTCAAGCGTTAGCCGAAACTCTATCGGCTAGCCGATCTCCCGCTCTGAAGACAGACTGTACGAGGAGCAGTAACTCTGGCACAACAATGGGCTGTTTGGTCCTTTTTTATGCTTGTTTAAAAGTCCACACCACATACCACATCACGGAACAGCTAAATAAGCACGCCATTCTCAGTTGCAGTTAAAGCTCATTCTTGAGGGCCGGTGTTGCTTGGACAGTTAACGGGAAGTTAGAGCGTCTAGGTGTATCGTGCATGCTCCACCCTTTTAAATGCGAATGCATTTCATAGTCGGGCTATGTCAGGCATCCGGCGTTGTGCGGCGTTGGCGTTGTCCGCGGCAGGTGTTTTCTCTCCGCTCTGAGTGGAGAGGAGGAGCGCGCTCTGACGCGTGAGGTCGCTCGCATCGCGGGATCTCCGCGTGAGCTATATATGAAAAAAAAAATTAAAAAAAAAGAGAGTGAGTGGAGAGGAGGAGCGCGCTCTGACGCGTGAGGGCGCTCGCATCGCGGGAGCTCGGCGGAGCTATATATGAAAAAAAAAATTAAAGAAAAATAAGAAAATAAAAAAAAAACACAAAAAAAGCAAAAAAAAAAAAGGCGCTGCGCCGTGCTCCCGACCGGGCTGCAGAAATTAGGAGCCTTTTCCTTCTGCGAACCACAACCACCATATATAAATGGAGTGAAGCGCGCGCGAAATGCATTCGCATTTCCTCCCGATTCCCCTTCGGGGAGGTGGGGGGCAATTTTTTTCGCTCTTTGGTCCGCACAAACACACAGAGTGCAACACGATCACGGTGATGTTCGAACCATACGTAAACTCTAATATCACTGAAGTAACTCAGATCTCTTAGATGTTAAGAGATGTCGTTTCTAGGTTCCTGCAATAAAAAGCCCACTGAAGGAAAGGTGATATCCTGCAATCGTCGAACTTACTTCGGCAACATGTTGATTTCATCAAATGAGTGTCTCAGTAAAGCATGGCTTGTGCGCATTTCGGCTTCTGTTTTGCAGGTTAGCGCTGTCCAATTTATGTATAGTGCTGCCCAGAGTCTCTCCCACCCCCCGTCCTCTTTCTCCATATCTCCAATTGTAAATAAAAAATTGAAGGACACTTTGTACATTCCAAAGTGTGTTCGGCGAAAGCGTATGGCCATTCCACTGATTATGCCATGTTTTTTTTAAATGCGAATGCATTTCATAGTCGGGCTATGTCAGGCATCCGGCGTTGGCGTTGTGCGGCGTTGGCGTTGTGCGGCGTTGTCCGCGGAGGAGGAGGAGGAGGATAGGTTGAGGAGGTGTGCGCGCCGGCAGGTGTTAGATGTGAAGCATCTTATGACGAAGCTTAATCCGGTGGTGGTGGTGTGCGGCGTGACCACCCTTACCGCGCATGCGCAAACCCTTTCAAAAAATAAAAAAACCTCCTCTCTCCCTCTCTCTCCTCTAGGCATCCCTCCCCGCGGCAACCACACCCTCACTGCGCATGCGCCTCCCCTCCTCTCTCCCCTGCTACGCTCCCCCCCTCTCTCTCCTCTAGGCATCCCTGCCCGCGCCGTCCACACTCCCACTGCACATGCGCGTCCCACCTCTCTCTCCTCTCCTACGCTCCCCCCCTCTCTTCTCTAGGCATCTCTGACCGCAGCGTCCACACTCCCACTGCGCATGCGCGCCCCCCCTCTCTCTCTCCTCTCCTACGCTCCCCCCCTCTCCCTCTCTCGACTCGCGACGCCGACACAGGCAGCGTCTGCTAGCGAGTTTGCTAGCAGACGCTGCCTGTGACTGCTAGCGTCTGCTGCTCGCTAGCAGACGCTAGTCTGCTAGCGAGCAACGTCTGCTAACCGACTGCTCGCGCTGCACAACCGTTCACTGGCCACCCCGTATATATGGCAATGGATCTTGACCTCCAAGGTGGTGCCGGTGGGAGATTTCTCCTGTGCGTTGTTGAACAATAAAAATTCGCAGCGTGCGCCTTAACTAAAAGCGGACTGCGAGTCTCTGTGTCCAGTCGGAGTCTTCTGCCTCTCATTGCACATTAGCAGCGATTGGTATGTTCCAGTAGGAAACACCGCTCCATCGCTGCTTGCTTTACGCATCCCCACTTTTAAATGCGAATGCATTTCTTAGTCGGGCTATGTCAGGAATCCGGCGTTGGCGTTGTCCGCGGTGGCCTCGGCAGGTGTTATAGTGAGTGGAGAGGAGGAGCGCGCTCTGGTGCGTGAGGGCGCTCGCATCGCGGGAGCTCGGCGGAGCTATATATGAAAAAAAATTTTTTTTAAATAAAAAAAAGAAAAAAAAGAAGAAAAAGAACAAAAGAAAATTAAGAAAAAATTAAAAAAAAATAAAAAAGAAGAAAAAAAAAAACAAAACAAAAAAAAAACAGGCGCTGCGCCGTGCTCCCGACCAGGCTGCAGAAATTTGGCGCCTTTTCCTTCTTCGAACCACAACCACCATATATAAATGGAGTAAAGCGCGCGCGAAATGCAGTCGCATTTCCTCACGATTCCCTTCGGGGAGGTGGGGGGCATTTTTTCTTTTACACTCTCAGTGGGATAACACACAAACCGAATGGGTGCGTGTTTTCTTCTTTAATTTTTTACCGCGAATCGCAGCGACACGCGAGACTCATCTTCCTCCGTTCGCATGCGTTAGTATTTTCTCGCGCTTTGCGCATCGTGCAAACGCCATCCGCGTTCCAGCTCTTAAATTGGCGGACCCTTTGTAAATTGGAAAGTGTATTCCGTGAACGCCTGGGTCCATTGAGACGGCGTCGGTCAGAATGATTGCAAACTCTGGGCACAACGACGCTACGCAAGCAATGCGCGAGCGCTGTAGAGTCCGACGTGACCGGCGTCCGTCTGCGCATCCCGGTGGCCACCTGGCTCAGTGCCAGAGCTCGGATGGACGGACAGACTGACGGACGGACATGGACGGATGGACGGACGGACGGACGCCGGACGGACGTCGGACGGACACCGGACGGACGTGAGCATGAGACATTAAAGGCTTTCGCCTTAAAGATTACACCATCTCCCGCTAAAGGGAACCATGTGTAGATGCGAAGCAGCGGGCGCTAACGATTACACTGGCGGCGGCTTTGACGCTGGCGCTCAATGGGGGGCGCAAAGCACGCAGTGATGGACCGGTGTTTCCTACTGGAACATGCCAATCGCTCGCTGCTAATGGGCAATGAGAGACAGAAGACTCGGACTGGACACAGAGACCCGCAGTCCGCTTTTAGTTAACGCGCACGCTGCGAATTTTTTATCTTTCGACAACGCACAGGAGAAATCTCCCACCGGCACCACCTTGGAGGTCAAGATCCATTGCCATATATACGGGGTGGCGAGTGAACGGTTGCGCAGCGCGAGCAGTCGGTTTTTTCAACCAAGAAACTCGCTAGCAGACGCTGCCTGCGTCGGCGTCGCGAGTCGAGAGAGGGAGGAGCGCAGGAGAGGGGAAGACGCGCATGCGCAGTGGGGGGTGTGGACGCCACGGAGAGGGATGCCTAGAGGAGAGAGGGGGGAGCGTAAGAGGGGAGAGAGAAAGAGGGGACGCGCATGCGCAGTGAGGGTGTGGCCTCCGCGGGGAGGAATGCCTAGAGGAGAGAGAGAGGTGGACAGGAGGTTTTTATTTTTTTTAATGCGTTGGCGCATGCTCAGAGGGGGTGTGGACGGACGGACGGACGGACGGACGCCGGACGGACACCGGACGGACGTGAGCATGAGACATTACAGGCTTTCGCCTTAATATATTCAAACGAAAAGGGCGGGCATAGTATTTGTCGTGTGATCGGCCCATTACGCTGCCAAACGCAGGGAAAGCTTACCACGAGATATAGGTGTGAATGAGTACACATGTTCGATTTTGTATTAGTTTGCTTAGACGCTCTTGCAGAGTGCGTGTGTATCTTAATATTTGACAGCAACCCTAATGGTTATTCTACTGTTAAACATCTTTCGGTATAGGTACTTCACGGTTATTGATTAACAAAGAAGCACATTTTGGTTCCGAACAAGTCATTCATTAGAAAAGTATGGGGCGAACAACTCTCGGGAGATCTGGTTACACTCCGACTGAGCAAAGCTCTAATGGTTCCTCTTTACACATGGCAGACAGGATATTCTGTTTATGAACGCTGTTGGATTAAAACTTAATACCGAATGAAAGGAAACAACCTTCATGTAATAAAAAATGCCCCCCACCTCCCCGAAGGGAATCGTGAGTAAATGCGAATGCATTTCGCGCGCGCTTCACTCCGTTTATATATGGTGGTTGTGGTTCGAAGAAGGAAAAGGCGTCTAATTTCTGCAGCCCGGTCGGGAGCACGGCGCAGCGGCTTTTTTTTCGCTTTTTTTCTGTTTCTTTTGATTTTTTCTTATTTTTTATTTTTTTTAATTTTTTGTTCTTTTTTTCTTTTTTTCTTTTTTTTGATTCTTTTATTATTATTTTTTCATATATAGCTCCGCCGAGCTCCCGCGATGCGAGCGCCCTCACAAACCAGAGCGCGCTCCTCCTCTCCACTCACTCTCCGCTACTCCGCCCGCACCACCTGCTCCGGTTGCTAGGGGCGAGGTAAGCGCGCGCGCCCGCAGCTGTTGCTATGGGAGAGGGAGTGAGAGCGGAGAGATAACACCTGCCGAGGCCGCCGCGGACAACGCAAAAGCCGGATGCCTGACATAGCCCGACTAAGAAATGCATTCGCATTTAAAGGTCAACCATCACGCGAACAGGAACATACGGGGTTTGTCCGGAAAGTAGTAGGACTGACTTTTCCCACGAAAGTGTGGTGAAGGAGGGGGGCGTTACAGCGCTGGCTTGATGGCGGGGGGGTCTCAGCTACCAGCGCACCAGTCGCCAGTAATCTGCCAGCGTTCACGGAGTGTATATCAAGTATAATGAGCTTTCAAGGTGCCTTGTGATCTCGACAACGTATTGTTTATTGGAGCAGCTTTACGCCGTAAATTTCTGCTTAAAACTGGGTAAAACTGGAAATGAGAGCCATGACATGATCGGGAGAGTGCTTGTGGTAATGATGCCATGAACCGACCAAGTGTCTCTCAGAGTAAAAAAAATTGTGGCGGGATGGAAGAGAGCAAGTTGACGATGATCAATGGTGAGGACGCCCTTCAGCGGCAAAAAGTCGCGGCAGTGCGCCGAGCTACACCACCTTTGCTGTCATGGATTTCCTGACGAGGCATGGCACCCGTCAGCTTCTCCAGCCGCCCTACTGCGCAGACGACGTTATTTCAAACTTCTTCCTTTCCCCTTGACTGAAAAGAGTCATGACAAGACGGAACCGCGGCTCGATCCAGGCTGTTCAAGAGGTTGTAACGAGGAAGTCTCTGCATTTCAGGGAGCCTTCAGTGATTGACAGAGTCACTGGAAGCGCTCTGTTGGTGCAGATTGGGCTTATTTTGAAAAATATTCAATCGACGAGCCTAAATTTTCAGTATTTTTTTTCAAAAAAATTGAGTCGTACTACTTTCCGAGCGAACCTCGTTGGAGCAAACTAATCTAGTTATGCACGTTCCTCCCACATTTAAACAGATTTCCATCACGCCTCACTGTTATGCCACAACAATAAAACTGACATCGCCACTCTCCAAACCCTCACATAACTAACAAGCGCAAGCTT
Source organism: Rhipicephalus appendiculatus (assembly GCA_030522465.1). Lineage (NCBI taxonomy): Eukaryota > Metazoa > Arthropoda > Arachnida > Ixodida > Ixodidae > Rhipicephalus > Rhipicephalus appendiculatus. The sequence goes on along the minus strand of JALIZH010008422.1, from coordinate 57,137 downwards.
GAATATGTTTTAAATCGCTCGGAAAACAACGCACTAAATGATTTTTCTTATTTGAGTCTAGAATGTAAATGTAATCTCACAGAAATGAAGTCCAACAACGTGGGCGTGGAAGTGGCGCATCTCCAAATTCACAAAAATATTAGCCGCGCAATGACAGGCTGGAAGGGTTCGACTTATACCTGCAACTCGAGAATGCATTTTTTTTTTCAGCAATCCGATCCCCTTCTGAACGAGCTATTTTATATGAATTCGTTGTGACTCGTTGAGAAGCCCTGAAGGTTTTTTTTTTCCTTTTTGTTCTTTCTTTTTATAGTACGGTCTTGATTGCTTTGTGAATATGGCCTCTCTCCGGAACGTGCGCAGCCAGACTAACAGCCACTTTCAGTTTATGACATCCGAGTTCAAGGCAATTTAATACAGGGAGGCGTTCACAAAAAAGTTAGTGCGATTTATTGATCCGCTTCAGTCGATAATTATTGAAAATGTTACTATTTTTCTTTATCTGTAAAACGAAAGTGTTTCTGGAAACGCCTGCTTGATAGAATTGGTAGACGAAGGAAAAGCTTGTAGCATAGCGCAGAAACACACAGGGACAAAGAATAAGACTGGACGACGGCTAGTCTATAAAGCGACGGCTAGTCTATTTTGGGGAACTCGCCGTCGGCGCGACAACATCCAATCAAAAATGCAATTAGGAGACTCTGAAGAACGGACGCTGCTCTCCTTTATCGAATTCGCATAGAATTCTCAAAAACACAGCCGTGGTCGAGCAAATCTAAATTGCGCAAATGATTGTCTCGCATAAAGTGTCGTTCCTTCGCATTCACTGAGCATTGCTTATTAGAGTGTTTTAACTCAACGCGCAGCCTAAAAAAATTCGTAGGTGACGCAAAGGCTAGATATACTCCTACTCAAGTGGAAATGACATTTTGTTCCCTCGAGGACATGCGATATTTAGCAGAGGTGTTTCGTGGCCACGCCATAATTGGGAAGGTCTGGTGGGTGCGCGACATGTCGTAGTAAAGCGGGTCGTCATATTTTGCTCGTTGCTCAGATTTCAAAAGTTTCTCGTCCTCAACCATCGATCTGCCTTTAAAGGTCACGGTAGCCTTTTCTAGTTGGGTTGGGGAACTGAGCTGCCAGCCCGCACTGATAATTTCACCAGGCGAGCTCGTTCCCTCAGGCATTCGTTAGAGAGCAGCGGCTTGTCTCATACAAAGCAGCGGACTAGAGGCAGCGGGTTAGCGCAAGTGACTCCGAGAGCTAATAAGCCTTTTTTACTTCCGCGCCGATGAAGCTGGTTGCGTTGCGCAAACAGACGAATCAGAACAAGGCTTGGTGCAACCCCTGGAGGGCGCCGCGACAAAGTTCGCGCGTGTCTGCCTGAAGCGCTTTACGATGACTTGCTTCCCCGAAGTCACCGTTTTGAAGAAGAGTCGGCGGCAAAGTGACTTAATGATTGCCCTAGGAAAACGAATCTCGATCGAATATTTGTTCTGAGAGTGGAGGTAGATGCAATACTGTGGCCGTTTCGCAACTCTCTTGCCTGCAAGGAGATGTGGTCCTTGAAAGACATTTCTCTCCCTATCGAAAAAAAAAACAGATTTATTTCCATTTCCAGAAAAACAGTTTTCACTTCCAGAAAAAAAAAGGAAAAAACAGCATTTTCGCGCACTGGGTGGCACTGGAAACGCTATACAGTATATCCCAGTGTACTACACTGCGCTGGGAGCCACTGGGACACACTGCACAGTGTGGCCAATGACACCCAGTAGGCTGAAAGACACTTGGAATACTGTGCAGTGTGGCTCAGTATCTTACAGCGCAGTGGGAGTCGCTGGCCCCGTTGTACGATGTCTGCCTGCACAATGGGAACACTGGCTGCACGTTGGAAGAGACTGGGCGCGCTGGGTGGACTTCATATAAGATTTACTACTATTGCATCGCGAGATGTCAAGCGCAAAATTTATCGAATATTCCTAAAATACTATTCCATTTTGTGTCTTACACAATTCTAGCATTAGTTTCAGTAAGGCGACGGGCGTACGTATGGGCTAAAGCGAAGATCTGTCGAGCACGCGAGCGCGCGCTTTTTGTGAAGTGTGTGATCGATTGTTGTGAATGTAGTTCATTTAGCAGCATCGAAAAAATACTTATCATTCGCAAGACAATATAACATTAGTATTAGTCTGATAATCAAGATCGGCCAACTGTTGAAGTCAGTCCTTCCATACGGGCGCGTACCTTTGATAGCCGCACGTCACCGGCAGCAGTCAGCCGCTGTAACGCTCAATCTCGGCGTTTGTAGCTTCTGATTTGTGTGGTCGAAGATGCAGGTATGCCCTCGTTTGACTCAGTTATAATAGAATAATTGAAAGTACATTTTAACGGTTATTGGAACATTCGTAATTCAATATGCACGATCTTAACAGCGATCATGGCACCCGGAGTACAGCCCTAACCGTAAAGGTCGATTCGGCTTGAGTGAACTACAACGTAAACAAGGACAGAAAATAAGGTCGACACGGGGAAGAAAACTAAAGTGTTCAGTGAGCAGTTCAGATGCATGGTGTTTTCTAAAGAGGCATGCCTAACTGCTGAGAGACTCAGTGCAATTGCCGCAACATATCTCCGGTTACGCTAATAAGTTTAGCAGCGAAACCTGTCAGATAGCTCTGATCCTAGGCAGCACATAACAAACAAATTACGTATCTTCTGTTAGGTTGTCGCGAGCACGAAGAAACTGAACTATGTATTTCGAAACGAGAAAATAAAAATACTGGCTGCCGATATTAGTTGTCACTTCGAAAAAAGAAAGAAAGATCGACTCTTGTTAAAGTGCGGTGTAGTGGCACCGTGACAGACTGAGAATGTTCGATGTGTCGAGGTGGTGGGTTCTTTTTTTTCTTTTTTGTTTTCAGTTTTTTTTATTTGTTATTTTCGCAGTGCTCGAGTTTTAGCCCTAATCACGCTCTAGCCCCTGACTATAATTTTTAAAAACAATGTAAAAGCCCGGTTTCTGCCCGTAACGGGTGTCCCTGTGTGCAGCACGCCAGCGTCCAGCGTGCCTCGTGCAGCGTGCCAGCGTCCGAGTACACAGCGCCACACTGGTCCAATAATCATGTATGGCACCGCGCCGGCGCCGCCACTGGATTTTTCAATAAGGGTGTCTGGATTTCAAGTGATTCGCGTGGGGTGCAAGCCATCATTTTGGCAAGAAATTCCCTCTTTAATTCTTCTAACTCCTCCCTTGCCAATGCCGTACACAGGTTTGAGAATATATTTACATTTTGCGTATAGCAGTGTTGGTTGCGAAACACTTAGTAGTTATGTGAGCCTTTTTCAGGGTCATTGGAAAAAATTGGGCAGATCCCGCGTACCATGGGAATCGTTGTTATGCAAAGCATGCGGACGTAAGGTTACTGCGGTGTAATTTTTTTCTGGAGCAAGACGTTACGAAATAACGCTAAAGATAGGTAAAAAGTGTTGTACGCACAGACATATGCTTGAACAGTCGCGTAACTTTAATATGTTTTATATATCCAGTTGTTTACAAATACGTAACCGTGTCCAACAGCAACATGGGTATTACCACCATCAGAAGCGGTAAAGTGATACGGCATGTTTTAAAGGTCGTCGCCCCGCTCGCCCCGCTTGTTCTTCGCCGGAGTTGTGATGCGGGCGCGCGCCTCCCACCTGTACCATCTGTTCTTTGCCCTACAGGGCGTGGTCGCCCGTGCTCGCGCGCTTATCTTGTGATGCGGGGTGGTCCACATACATCTTGCCCTTTCACCGCAATGTTTGCGTTTAAGTTACACAGCGCACGAAGGTCACTTCGCTCGCTGCAGCGGCCACGTTTGCGAACTGAGTGAGCTACCAGCCAGAAGAGACAAAGAAGGCGCGAGGTGGTTGTACTTAGTGGACACTGACAGCGCTCTGCTCACACCTAGCGAAGTAACAACTGTGGAAGTTGTTAGTTCGCGCTTATCCTGTGCATACTTGTGACATTTTTTTCAGCACCTTTCCATTACAGGACTGTACAGAGTTGTGACAAGACTTACAACGGCTGAGTGTATTACGTGCACAAATAGCAACAAGCTCCCACTGCGACAACTTAGGGAGGAGAGAGATAAGAAGCCTTGGAAGCAGGTACGCAGCTAGATAAACAACTAAGGCGGGGCGCAAGTTCTGCACTAAGCCACGACCGCGCTATGTTTAAGGGAGAACTGACAACATCGCTAAACGAAAGAAAACTGCTTCGGGGTGGCACGGAAATGTGAATCTGTTTTTTCGCACGCAGTGCAAGTGTTTGTAAATGGTTTGACATACCGATTTATTTCCCCGTGTTTACGGAAGCGTACTTGCACGACTCTGTCAAAATCGATTCCTGCCCGGTGGATCGAAGGAAGACCGAAAACGAGGGCACAGTTCTTTTCTAACGGGTAAGCTCTGGTGGGGACGCGTGGCGGTAAACACTTCGCTTCTCGTGCTCATTACTTTCTCTGAAACGCAGTCAGAATTCTGTATTCATATAGTGTAGCTTACCGAAAATCTCCGTTTTGGAAACATAAGCCTAATATTCTACACTAAACGCCGTGGCACATTCACATGTTCTACAGCTCCGCACTGGATGAGGGTAGTTGTGAAAACTTCAACTTGCCGCAAATGGTAATGAGTTTAGTATTAAACAAGGCATGAGCGGGGGGGACGTCACTTTGGCAAACTTACAATGCAGAGGGTAATCTCTGTGACCAATTTCATATTTTCTTGTTAGTCCCCGGAATAGTAGATAATTTTGTGAAGGTCACACGGTACAAAAGTCTGAATGGATGAATGAGCCAGAAGAAAATTCGGATCAATATGTTTATCAGTACACAAATTCTCCACTGCTGCGTGTGTTGATTGATGTCTCCCTTGGAAAAAAGCGTGAATTCGAAAGTTTCAAGGATGGTAACTCAGGAAAGAATCAGCGATCAGGTTAACTTCCTTTGTTGCATGTTTACCTATGTTTGTTTTTATTCTTCCTTTGTACATTTGCATGCACAAGTTTATAAATTCACGTTTTCTTTGCATCGTGGGGAAGTTACCATGGTTTCCGAGTGACCCACTCGCAAACGCTTCAATCTCTTCAACATACGCCTTAAGCTCTAGTTGAAAAGTGCCCGGCAGTCGTAAAACACTTCGACCCTACTTGCACGGGGAAGTGCCCGCACTGAGGGGAATATTCGTGTAACATTTTCCACATCGTGTGTGCGTGCTGATAAACTCCAAACCTAACACATCTACCCAACCTTCCCGGGAGGACTGGGACGCAGCCCTGCACGGCTGCTCTCACCTGACGGCACAACAATTCTTGGTGGAGCGGGGTGGGGCTGAGGCCGACGCCAACGGCTCCCGCAAGAGGGAGCACACCTAGTGTTTGTACGGGGTGGCCCCTTAAGGACCGCACCTCACCCTACCTGTAATTTTGTAAATAAATGTTCTTCAGTAGCACTAGTTGTAGTAGTACAGAAAACCTTTTCTTACTTCGTATACATAGGCAGTTACGGGCCGATTGCCAGATCGAAGGCGCGACTTGCGGGTCATCCTGTAGGTGGCTAACGCCGTTATACAATGCACGAGTATGGATACAATACATACTTCCAGGTCACTGTCCTTCCTGCCCTCCATCTCCAGCCTCTCCCACAACACTCACCCACTGTTTTCTTTTTTTTTTTTGCAGCAACCTTCTTTGTTGAGTTCATTGCTTTTCACGTCATGGTTGTCTTCACGCTGAATATTTTGAATTAGTATAAATATTCTTCAGCAGATATACCCAACACTAGCGCGTCCCAGGTTTGTTTTCAGGGGCTCACTTGTAATATGTATGACTCACTTGAATACGGGCTCATTTGGGGTAGGGCTCATTTCAATACGGAGTAGTAGACAACTAAAATAACAACCATGCTGACCCAAATGTCGTGGGCTTTGATCCCGGCAGCATCGGTCGCATTTCGATGGAGGCGAAATGGTAGAGGCCCGTGTACTGTGCGATGCCAGTGCACGGTTAAAGAACACCAGATGGTCGAAATTTCCGGAGCCTTCCACTACGGCGTCTCTTATAATCATATCGTGGTTTTGGGATGTAAAACCCCCGGATATTAATATTATTAAAATAAGAACCATGCGTCACACAATGCGAATGGTGTAACCAGGTGTCACACAATGCAAATTGCAAAACGAGTGGACGAGTCGGTCATTGAGTGCGTCCAATTACAAATTACAAATTCTTCATCGTCATCAGCCACAACATCAACAAAGTGCTTATAATGTCTTACAGGTGTGTCACAGGTATCCACACTTTCTCGGCAGAAGGACGAATAATTGGCATATTCGATGCTTCCTTCCTTCACGAAAATTAGGACGATTTAGAGGGTAGCGGGGACCTCACAAGTGTACTTGTATTAGTTGCCAAGGAAGCCCACAACGCCGCCATGATTCGTTTTCTCAAGAGCGAGTGGATGAGAGCCAGTTGGTGAGAATCCATGATAACAGTGCGTAAAAGACGACGGACGAGAAAGAACACAGGACTAGCGCTAGTCATGTGTTCTTTCTCGTCCATCGTCTTTTACGCGCTGTTTTACATCATCGTTTTCTCAGGACCTCAATAAAGTTATTTCTCTCTTTCTCTCATGGAAACATATGTACTATATAGCGTGGTACAAAATAAAAGAACGACAGGCGCGTCACACAATGCGAAATACGTAAATAGTTGGTCGTTTAAAGCTTCCAGCTCATTACAAAGGACTTAGCCATAATTCGTAATCGTCATGAGCTACCGCATCAACAAACTACACATAATGTCTTGCAGATGTGTAATGGGCATCTCCGCAGAATGAAGAATAATGACGTAGTGCGTGCTCCTAAACTTGCCAAAATTATGATTTATGGCGTAGTGGCTACCTTAGAGGTATTCTTGTAGTAGTAGTTTCAAGTGAGTGTAAATGGCCTCTAGAAATGCCGCTCTTCCAGGTTTCCTTGTTACTGTGCTGTGCTTCCGGCGGAGGTCTAGCGCTTTTTTTTTTTACAGAAGCAAAGTTGTCAAACACCACAGAGCAATGATGTTTACAGATCTACCAAAGATTCGTTTCCAATAAATAGGCAATTCTTTTATAACTCCAAAGAGAGCACTACGTGATTTTGCATAACTTTGTTACGTAATTACAAGCTACTTTAAAACTATAGAATACACCTAAGCTTTGTCGTAATGAGAGTCGTACATTTCAGAAGCATACCCCCCAAGAAAGAGAAAAACTTCTTTACCATGGACCAGCTGCATACCTCGGAACATCCACGTTAATATATTTGCAAAAGCAAGGAAAAGCGCACAAGAAACAGCACAAAAAGCATGACGCGAAAACAATTTGTCGTCACACCGATTTGCGTAGGGCGCGATGTCCGCATTACGGTGACATTTGTTGCGCGCAAGCCGGGACGTTTAGGAATAAGGACTGCGTAATGAAATAAAACGCACCCTTTCTACTGCGGAGATTCTCTAGAGCTGCGACATTCGTTTCCTGCTCTTCGTCGGCATTTCCTGCACCTAGCTGGCGCAGACATTCAAAGGCAATGGTGAAATCAGCAGGGCCCGCTTACTCTTCCTGGGTTATTAAATCAGATGGCTCGCCATTCGCCATTCATTCATGAGAATTTGGGATGCAGCGACACAGCAACCATTGCATACACTCCGCGCACGAAAAGTAGCAATTATGTTGCTACGTTTATTCCCTAGTTGGAAGAAAGGAAGGAAAAGGAGAGAGACAGGAAATGCAGGGATGTTAACCAGTATCAAATACCGGTATGCTGCCTGACATTGGGGAAATGGATGCGGGAATTTCAAAGTTTAATAGGTCATAACAGGAAATTTCAAAGTTAACACTGGTTATTAGGTGGGACATGCTGATGTGAACTGCTTTGCTTTGCTGCAAGAAGAAATTTCGAATAGAATTAACGGAGCCTTCACAATGTGTACACTCACAGAAGTAGAGGGAGTACTTGAAGAGCAGGGCAACTGCATTACTCTCGCCAGAATTCTTTAACTCCGTGGGGGGAGTAGCGCAGAGTTAGCCGCTGAACGTACTCTTTCCTTGAAGGAAGAGTAAAAGAGGCTGCGAACGCTCTGCTACTCAGACGGAGTTCCCAATCTATGCAACTCTCGTGCCGATGCGGCGTGAATGGGGCCTGGTACTCCGTCCTTAGCGGACGAAGTATACAATGTAGCGCCTGCATGTGACCACCGCGACGCCTCAAAGCAATATAACTGTCTCGTAACCATACGCCTTTGAGCGTAGACACCACAGATGCAAGTTCATTGCGTCAAGTTAGTAGAATAACTTTCAGTGATGACAAAAGTATGGTTTTGTGATTGTGAACGTTTCATTCCGAAAACGCCAACAGCGGCACCTTCGAAGCAAGGAACAGCGCCAACTTCTTACTCGTCGCCAAAAATTTGTTTATGGCACAGGCTAATTGGAGTAACGTAGACACTCGAGACATTCGTAAAAAAAAAAAAAATGAACTGCCTTACAAAAAGAAAAAAAAAACTTCACCAGCAGAATTCGCCCTCGCCACCTCCCGATTACCAGGCGAGTACTAGCTCTACCACCACGCAACGTCTCACAGCGCTGACTACACCGTAAACAAACTGATGAAAACAAAACAAGCCGTTTCGCTTCACGGGTCGAATTCTGAACACAGACGCGATTGTCTTTCCCAACTAAACCTTGCGTCTTCATGAGATTAAAACTGCTGCCAGCCACACATGACATGCGGCTATGGCCAACAGCGCCAACTTTCGTTCAGAATTCATAACATGGAAAACAAAATATACAAAAATTACAAGGATCTGGGGCGGATTATCAGCTGTTACTGCCGAGTACAAGAGCCGTTTCTCGCTCTTTTTGTTGGTTGACGTGCACAGAAGCTTTATGTCGACTGTAATGTCGTTCGATAAGTACGCGCGTATTTGATTGAATAATCTGTATTTTCTTGTGCAAGCGACGATATGCTAGTGCAGCAGCTGTGTCAGTGTGCAGATTTGCATTGCTATACCGCAACTACCTAACCGATCGCTAAAAATCAAATTGAATGCGCAGGAAAGTATGCCTTCATGTTACTTCAATAAGGCGTACCAAGTGACAAGCCTGTGTTTTCACGTATGAGTCAGCGAAGTGCCGGGAGTGCGCCCGGCGGCCATCTGCGGCGGCCTGTGTGCACTGGCTGAAAGCGCGTCGCATCGACGCTCATCGCTCCTTGTGCGGACACCGTACACAAGAAACAATGGTTCAGTCAGGTTAACCGATGCCAAAGCTCTACTGTACAGTCATTATTACTCCGCGGAATCGCGTATCATTAAGCCCAGAAGCGCCGATGACATGTAGACGAACTCGGCCGGTACGCTAGGCCTACCTTCGCTGGCTCGATCTCGGCGCAGGCGGCCTGTGTGCACTTGCTGAAAGCGCGTCGCATCGATGCTCATCGCTCCTTGTGCGGCCACCGTACGCAAGAAACAATGGTTCAGTCAGGTTAACCGATGCCAAAGCTCTACTGTACAGTCATTATTACTCATGGGAATCGCGTATGATTAAGCCCAGAAGCGCCGATGACATGTACACGGACTCGGCCGGTACGCTAGGCCTACCTTCGCTGGGAGTCGTACTCGTACGGGTCGTATTTGGTTGGCCCGATCTCGGCGCAAGTGGCTCGCGAAGGTTGAGGTTTGCGCATTTCTCAAGCCTCTTACTATCCCATTAAAGTGTAGCCGAGGTAAGCAAAACTGTAAGGATTGCCAGAGATGCGCTTGGGTTGTAGTTTTGCCGACCGGCGTTGTTTTTCTGGCGTACTTGTAGTACATGCTGCAGCACCGCAAGTGGGATCGGACGCCGGATCGTAACGTTCGTAGATTATTCCTCGGCCAGCTCTACTGAAAGATTGTCCCAACTATATTTGTAAGCGCGTAGCTACTCCTCCCAGACTTAGGCATTAGCGGCTGAACTACATTGAGCCGATACGACAGAATGCCAGCGACAGAATAATTGAAATTTAACGAAAATTGCGTTGATTGTTATGAAGTTTTATAGTAAAAGGCAGACGTGCCTACAGTAATCCTAACGATTACCAGATACTTACACGGGCTCGGCGTATGTTTGTCTTTCAATACGCGCAATAGAGATGTTACGCCACCGTCACTAGAAGGGGGCCAGACATCATGGGTATATATACCGGTTGCTGAACGTATATGGTTGTCCGTAGCGCGAGCGGTATATGTTCAGTGTTGCTGTGTTGTGTACGATTGTAATGTGTGTGCCGATGCCTGTCCCGTATATGTGACGTAAGCTTAAAAAATATCAGCCTGTTCACTGTTAGATTGTAAAAAAAATGCTCGACAATTATTTTTTTTTTTACATAAGTCCTAGCAGAAAGAGTGATTCTACTCTTGGAGAGAGTTGATGCACTCTAGCCAGACCAGATTATAAAATTCTGTGAGAGAGTAGCGTAACTCCCGCAGATAGTATATGCACTCCATTTCAGAAGCGTGACTTTACTCTGGCGAGAGAGCTTGTTCACTCTCGCTCAGCCAGAGTACCAGAACTCTGTCGGGAGAGTCTGCCTACTCTGTGCAACAGAGAGTTCTCAGCACTCCTGAAAAGAGAGTGAAATATGGGACAAGCGTTTACTCCCCGCAAAGGGAGTCGCTAGCACTCTCTTGGGGCTGTGAGTGTATGTTGGGACGACCTTTTTTAAAAGTTCATAGTTACTGGTTTTATTTATATATTGTACATTCATCCATTCATAATAAGTACATCTCCTCCACTGTCGACCTACCTAGCGTTGTTTCCCTTATCTAGCGCCACTACTGACAATCACTTCGCCACCGCATTCGAAAATCGGGTCATGCTCAGAGCGCAGCCAATGACAACAAAGCTTAAATCGTATAATTCAGTAGCCCTTCCCCTGCCACAGGAATGGCTGCAAGCGAAGCTGGTCGCACGTCTGACAAAGTGATTTTTTTCTTTCGTGCCTTGCTTCCTTCATTCTTTCTTTTTTTTCTTTGCTTCTTTCTTTCTTTCTCTTTGAGCAATGCCACTTCCTAACGTAAGCGTTCCGTTTTATTATCGGTAGCGGCGGTCCCTGTTGGCTGTTCTCGGCCTAAATCGGCATGGCGTCTTTGATATTGTTCCCCCGCGTTCGCCAGCGTTCAGAATGTTCCAACGACAGAAACATTACACGATCAAGCGATAGGTGGCTTAGGAAATAAACTTTCTCAAAGTCGGAGTTTTCCTGAGATGTGGGATTCTTGTTATCAGGCTTAGGCGTTCTCCGGGTTTTCGTTTATCCACACAAAAGAATGCAATGAAGTGCCCATAGCATGTGTACTGCTTCCCAAATGTTTTGCATCCTTGATAAAATGCATTGATATGCTCAAGTGCTGCTCACGTTGGGAAGTATGGGCGCGTGGCCTATCAGTCAAACCACTCGATTATGGACCGCGAGCACCTGGGTTGAAGCCCCAGACCCAGAAATACAATTTACTTGCTTTTATTCATTATTTATTTTGTGCACGCCGCTTGCGGGTGAAGAGGGTTTTATTGAACGACATCAGCAACGTCACAAGTGAGTCAGTACAAGCTTGCGCAAGGGGAGAAATTCGGCCTTGTTGGTAAGACATTAGGAAAAAATTTTGCGCGAAATGACACTAGGACGAGAAGGAGGACACAACACGTGCGCTAACTTTCAACGAAATGGTTTATTTCAACCGAAGCACGAATATATACAGTGGTGATGCTCAAACGCTACAGCGAGATGTCATGCGCAGAGACGTACTTTTTTGTCATTCTGATTTTAACAGGAGACAAGCAGAGAAGTGATATTTTCTTATCATAACATATTAAACAGGATATGCCCACCAACCACAAAACTAATGCACGTTCAAAAAATACAATTCTTTTCTGACAGAGACAGGGACGGCGTGCTTACACAATCGCTACCCAACTTTGCGATTTTGGCGGCTTCTACTATTAGTCTTGTTAGTTCATCACGGTTAGTCGATAACACCTTGGTGTTTTCAAAATTCAGGGGCGCACCCACAAGCTCTGCAATGCATTGCGAGCCAGCCATCGTTACCCTTCTTTACAAGGTTGCACTGCTCTCGTAACCTGTCATTCAGACAGCGCCCCGTCCGACCGACGTACTGCTTTCCGCAAGAGAGGGTAATCTGATACACCACCGCCTCTCTACAGTTCACGAACTGAGTCCTATGTGTTATCTTGCAAGCAGGGGCGTTTGGTGGTGCTGGACTACTCAGTCTGCAAACAGATTTAAGCTTGCACGGGGCGGAAAAAACTACCTGCACATTAGCACGTGATGCCACCCGTTTTATGTTATGCGAGATTTTGTGCATGTATGGCACAACAGCTATCTTGCTTCGCGCGGCATCAGCGTTGGAACGACAACCTTGATTAGCGTTCCGGTATTTCTTAATCAAGGCCTCGGCGACTGACACCTGCACGTGCACGGGGTAGCCGGCTTCCGAGAGGCGAGAGGACTGCTTCCAGAGACTGTCCTTTACACAGTGTTCACGCGATTTGCTGATAGCGTTGTAGCGATGGACAGAGACGAGAGACGTCGTCGTGAAGGCGGCCAACGTGGCCGTGCCGCTGTCTCGCCACTTTATTGAGCGAAGGCCAAACAGAGCGGCGGCAACTGCCGGCGTCCAGTTCCGCCAGGCGCGTGAACCCGTTCTAACTGTCTCGCGGCTCGAGCTCAGCATGAGCTGCACGAGAGGCGCGGCGCGGTTGCTAGTAAAATGATGACGATGATTAAGGTTGATGATGATAGCGCTACAGATACTCCCCCCCCTGCAGAAATGAACCCGTACTGAAAAACTATGGAGGCGTATATACAAGTGGTTACAACTCAAGTCGAAAGGGTCCGTGGGTAGTCCAGTCGTCAATGTGAAGGGTCCATCGGGAGCCAATGGCTCTCTGGTGGGCGGCTCTGGGAGTTGCGCAGCGGACGAGAAGCAGGACAGCAACAAACTGTCAGGAGGAGCAGTTGGTGTCGACGACATTGGGCGGTAACGTTGGCCGTGGGTCGGGAGTGCTGGTGTGGACTGCGGTGTCGGCGCAACACCAACCTCGGCGTTGTAGGGCGTTCGGTGTGCTGGCACGGGTACACAAGTTCACGGATGCCGCGACATCGGTCTCGAACAACCGCACCACGTGCACAGCGCGTATTGAGGTGCAGGGGAAGTGGGTGGCCAGTGCGTCGGGTAGAGGTAGACGCTGGAGTCGTCTCAAGGACCATGCCTGCACCACGTGGCGCCGTAAGAGAGCGGGTGAAAAAATGCCGTCTTGACTGACGCCGAGTGCGGTGGTTTTGTCGACGTAGAGCCACGTGCGATAGAGATGGGGTCCAATTGGGCGTCGTTGCCGTTGTGACGAGCGCGTATGCATTGTGGACACCCGTTTGGTGGCTGCCGGCCTGCGTCAGCGGTTCCGGAGGATGGATGCCGTGGAACACTGCAGGCGTGCACTCTAGAGGAGGGTTGGTCGGCGCACCTGTGCTTGTGGAAGGACTTTCGGTAGTCGGCGCACGAGGGCTGGTGCACAGATCAGCGTGGTCGATGGCTGGCTCTGTGGTAGGTGGGGCATGAGTAGTCTGCTCTGCCATAGCAGGGCCAGGCACGTTGTCCTCAGGCGCGTCAGTCATAGTTGCCGCGTCGTTGAAGTTCGGCCGTAGTTGGTTGGGGGCTGGAACTTCGGCTGCGGGAGACTGCGAGGGCGAGGCTGGTCGCTGCTGGCAAATGACGCAGAGCGATGCGGTCGACGGAAGCTCGCGTTCGTTAGTAATTGTCGACGGCGACGCCTCCGCAATTGGTGGGCGAACAGCGGGTGGGAGATCGTCCGCGGCCGTGTCAGACTCCAGGGTGTGCGGCAAGGTAGCCGTACTGCAGTCTGACGTCTTCAAGGCGTCACGAGCCGTCGAGGTTGGGGAAGACGGGCGAGTGGCAGGTATGCGGGACGGACCCTCGTACCTTCGGAGACCCTCGGGGAGGTCCTCGGAAAGGTCGGTCAACGCAGGGGCGTCTTCTACCTGGTCGTCGTGGTCGGGCGCAGAAATGGGTGTTCCCGTGTCCGGACCCGAGGTAGAAGGAGTTGTAGCCGGGGAAGAAAAGTCGTAGTATAGGGAGAGCTGCGGGCTGGCTTTCAGAGCTCGAGTCGACGGAGGGGAAACCCGGAACTCACGGCTCATCGGAAGCGGGCGGTAGATTTCTCCGTAGAAGGCCAGCACCGCAGTGCAGAGGTCGTCGTATGGCTGCTGGCTGGATGTCGACGCGGCCGCGAGATGGCGGAGCTCAACCGGGAGGGCGTGTAGCAGGACGGCGTGCATCTCCGGTTGTGCGGTGACGCCATCCACCATGAGAATGGCATCCAGCTGCTTAAACCACACTCGGGGGTAGACCGGGTTGAACGGCGGCACTTGCGGGTAGGGACGTGGAAACATGGCAGCGGCCGCTCGTCGAAGGTGCGTTGTCCGGGTCACCACTGTAGCGATGGACAGAGACGAGAGACGTCGTCGTGAAGGCGGCCAACGTGGCCGTGCCGCTGTCTCGCCACTTTATTGAGCGAAGGCCAAACAGAGCGGCGGCAACTGCCGGCGTCCAGTTCCGCCAGGCGCGTGAACCCGTTCTAACTGTCTCGCGGCTCGAGCTCAGCATGAGCTGCACGAGAGGCGCGGCGCGGTTGCTAGTAAAATGATGACGATGATTAAGGTTGATGATGATAGCGCTACAGCGTTATCTAAGCAGTGTCTTCTTTTAACGAGTTTGGTGTGAGAGGAGCTGAACGGCACAAACTGTTTGTTGCCCCTTGGATCATACTGCCAGCAGGTCCGCTTATCAAGGAACGTGAACTTGATATCAAGGAAGCGGAGCTCCCCATCATTAGTGGGCAGTTCATGCGTTAATGACAAAGGGTCTAGGCACTGTCGGAACAAGTTTAATGTGTTAGCAACTGGAGGTTCAGAGGGAACTCGGTCGCGTTTAAAAAATTACACCATCTTCCTCTAAAGGGAACCATGTGTATATGTGAAGCAGCGGGCGCTAACGCTCACACTGGCGGCGGCGTTGGCGCTGGCGCTCATCGCAGCGTTGCGCAGGAGAGAAAACTGGGGAGGCGCAAAACACGCAGTGATGGAGCGGTGTTTCCTACTGGAACATGCCAATCGCTGCTAATGGGCAATGAGAGACAGAAGACTCCGACTGGACACAGAGACCCACAGTCCGCTTTTAGATAACGCGCACGCTGCAAATTTTTTTATTATTCAACAACGCGCAGGAGAAATCTCCCACCGGCACCACCTTGCAGGTCAAGATCCAGTGCCATATATGCGGTGTGGCCAGTGAACGGTTGTGCAGCGCGAGCAGTCGGTTTTTTTTCAACCAAGAAACTCGCTAGCAGACGCTGCCTGGGTCGGCGTCGTGAGGCGAGAGAGGGGGGGAGCGTAGGAGAGGAGAGAGAGAGGGGGGGGACGCGCATGCGCAGTGGGAGTGTGGACGCCGCGGGCAGGGATGCCTAGAGGAGAGAGCAGGGAGCGTATGAGAGGAGAGAGAGGGGGGGACGCGCATTCGCAGTGGGAGTGTGGACGCCGCGGGCAGGGATGCCTAGAGGAGAGAGGAGGGATAGGAGGGGAGATAGGAGGGGAGGCGCATGCGCAGTGAGGGTGTGGTTGCCACGGGGAGGGATGCCTAGAGGAGAGAGAGGGGGGAGAGGAGGCTTTTTTATTTTTATAATTTTAGTATTTTTATTTTTAAGGGTTTCCGCATGCAGAGTAAGGGAGGCCACGCGGCACACCACCACCACCGGATTAGGCTTTGCCATAAGATGCTTCACATCTAAAATGATCAGGTAATCATCGACCTACCCAAAGATTCGCCACGTACCTACGTCAGAGGACAAGCTGAGTAGCTTTTAAGGCGAAAAAAAGCCTTTAATGTCTCATGCTCACGGCCGTCCAGTGTCCGTCCGGCGTCCGGTGTCCGTCCGTCCGTCCGGTGTCAGTCCGTCCGTCCGTCCGTCTGGTGTCCTTCCGTCCGTCTGTCCGTCCATCCGGTGTCCGTCCGTCCGTCCGTTCGTCCGTCCGGTGTCCATCTGTCCATCCGTTCGTCCGTCCGGTGTCCGTCCGTCTGTCTGTCCGTCCGTCCGTGCGGTGTCCGTCCGTCCGTCTGTCCGTCCGTCCCTCCGTCCATCCGTCTGTCCGTCCGTCCGTCTGTCCGTCCGTCCGTCCGTCCGTTCGCCCGGTGTCCCCCTATCGGAAAACCCAGTGGCACTGTCCCAGCGCCATACCTGATTAGTGGACCAGTGTGGCACTGGATACTGGGACACTGGCACGCTGCACGGGGCACACTGGACGCTGGCGCGCTGCACACTGGGACACGCGTTATGGGCCAAAATCGGGCTTTTAAATGGGTTTTAAAATTTTTGGTTATGCCCACACCGTAATTAAGGTTGAAACACGAGCACTGGAACAAAAAAAATTAAAAAAAAGTTAACGTGCTCGTGGATTCGAACCTCCTACCTAGACGCACTACTCACTGTGAGCCCGACACGCTACCCACTACACCACACTCGAACGACAGGTTTCAAGTGATTTTTTATTCATGTTTTAGCTGATTCCGGTATCCAATAGTTATGTTTTTCGCTTAGAAACGTAGATTTTCGTCTCTTCGTGCTCGCGCTACCCTGACAGCAGATTGATTGTTTGTTTGTTTGTTTGTTATGGGCTCCCTTGCATCAGAACGTCTACCTGGCACGTTTTCCAGCAAAACTTATGAGCGTAATCGCAGATGTGTTGCGGCAATCGCACTGTCTCGCTAAGCGGTTTGTCATACCTATGTAGAAAACATCCTGCATCTGAACTGCTCACTGAACACTGTACTTTTCGTCACCCGTTTGAACATATTTTCTGTCCCCTTGTTTACGTTCCGCGTACTAGATCTGCAGTAGTTCACTCTAGCCGAAACGAGCATTAGGCTTAGGGCCGCACTTCGGGAGCCACGGTCACTGTGAAGACCGTGGATATATATTCCATTACAAAGAGTGTAATAACCGCTAAAATGTAGTTTCGATCATAACTGACCCTAGCGAGGTCATATTTGCACCTTCGATTACACAAATCAGAAGCTAAAAACGCCGCGGGATTGGTGTTGCAGAGGCTAACTGCTGCCGCGGTGACGTGCATGCGGCTTTCTGCGGTATACGAGCGGGAACGACTGACAGCTAGAGTAGGTTGATCTTGATTATCAGACTAATACTACTCCCATATTGTGTTGCGAATGATGAGATCTTTCGATGCGGTTTATAAACTACATTGACGACACTCAAGCACACTTCAAGGAAGCGCACGCGCGCTAGCGCCCTCGACAGATGATGATTGCTTTAGCCGACACGGACATCCGTCGCCTAACTGAAACTATGTGTAGCACACAGGACAGAACAATTTGAAAATATTCGGTAAATTTTACGCTCGACATCTCGCGATCAAATATAAAGTCTTATAGAAAGTCCATCAAGCGTGGCCAGTTTCTTCCAATGTGCCGCCGGTGTTCCCAGTGTGCGGGCAGACACTGTACAGCGTGACCAGTGCCTCCCAGCGCGCTGTAAGACACTGGGCGACGCTGCACAGTGTGTCCCAGTGCCTCCCAGCGCGCTGTAAGACACTGGGCCACGCTGTACAGTGTGCCCCCCCAGTGTCTCCCAGCGCGCTGTAGTACACTGGGACACACTGTACAGCGTTTCCAGTGTCACCCAGTGCGCTGAAACGCACTGGGAGACACTGGAAACGCTGTTTTTTTCGATAGGGCCGTCCGACTGCCTGTCCGTCCGTCCGTCTGTCCGTCCATCCGGTGTCCGTCCGTCTGTCGGTCCGGCGTCCGTCCGTCCGTCTGGTGTCCGTCCGGCCATCTGTCTGTCTGTCTGTCTGTCTGTCCGTCCGTCCATCCGAGCTCTGGAACGGAGCTAGGTGGCCGCCGGGATGCGCAAACGGACGCCGGTCGCGTCGGACTCTATAGCGCTCGCGCTTTGCTTGCGTAGCGTCGCTGTGACCAAAGTTTGCAATCATTCTGACCGACGCCGTCTCAATGGACCCGGGCGTTCACGGAATACACTTTCCAATTTACAAAGGGTCCGTCACCTTAAGAGCTGGAACGCGGATGGCGTTTGCACGATGCGCAAAGCGCGAGAAAATACTAACGCATGCGAACGAAGGAGGATGACTCTCGCGTCTCGCTGCGATTCGCGGTAAAAAATTAAAGAAGAAAACACGCACACATTCACTTTGTGTGTTATCCCACTGAGAGTGTAAAAGAAAAAAGAAATGGCATAATCAGTGGAATGGCCACACGCTTTCGCCGAACACACTTTAGAATGTACAAAGTGTCCTTCAATTTATTTTGTCAAGCTGAGCTGAAAATATGTCACTGAGAAGCGGAGTGATGCAAGACCCAATACAAACTCCTTGTTTTTTGAATAAAAGGCTTATCGTCCCAGAGGATGAACGTTGACTTCAGATAAAATGACAAAAGCTCTAAGAAGCCTCTTGACGACACACCTGATGCATCCTTGAAATCAATCCACCCGGAGCTTTTGATACTGTCAGTAATACATGTCAGCAATTGGTCATGGGGTAAGGAGTAGTACAGGTCCTGTATGTCAATAGAGAAGGCATACAGATCTTCATTACTAAGAGGACTGATAGCTTTCAGCACGTCAATGGAATTCTTCACTAAGAAAGGGTCGTCGATTTCCAACAGCTTGAGCTTATCCTGTATGAACAGAGCCACTGAATTTTGAAAACACCAAGGTGTTATCGACTAACCGTGATGAACTAACAAGACTAATAGTAGAAGCCGCCAAAATCGCAAAGTTGGGTAGTGATTGTGTAAGCACGCCGTCCCTGTCCCTGTCAGAAAAAGAATTGTATTTTTTGAACGTGCATTAGTTTTGTGGTTGGTGGGCATATCCTGTTTAATATGTTATGATAAGAAAATATCACTTCTCTGCTTGTCTCCTGTTAAAACCAGAATGACAAAAAAAAGTACGCCTGTGCGCATGACATCTGGCTGTAGCGTTTGAGCATCACCACTGTATATATTCGTGCTTCGGTTGAAATAAACCATTTTGTTGAAAGTTAGCGCTCGTGTTGTGTCCTCCCTTCTCGTCCTTGTGTCATTTCGCGCTAAATGTTTTCCCAGTACAAGCTTCATTTGAAAACGTGTTCAGTAAGCCTGCGAGAGGTTGTCGATGTCACGAGCACGGAAGAAAACACGCGAACGCAGTGAGTGTGGTCAACAACAGGTACCATTTTATAAAATACTATAGCATTGCCGCTTGCACTACAGGGCAGAGTTTATTGCTACAAAGCAGTGACGAACGGGCTGTTGTTTTCCTTCGCATGTGTGCTTTGATATGTATTGGCTGCTGCAATGTGCTGACTACTGCACGATGTGCGCCATCAGCACGTTTTTAGCACCAAGGATCTGGCCAGTGCCCGATTCGAGCGTCACTGAAGAGTTACAAATAGCTACCCCTATGGAACTGAATGCGTTTGTATTTGTCTTGATTGTTTGCTCGTGTGTGTGTGTGTGGGGAGGGGGGGGTTGCGAAAGGGAACGGAACTAAGGCATAACGCGCGTGTGCGTTTTTTATTGCGATAGCAATTATATGGACAGTCTCAACGTGTTTTTGCCGTCGCCGTCATTTCGCGTATAAGATCCAAATTGATAGATCCCCCCAGCACATCGTACATTCTACCCGCGAGTAACAGAGCGGGGGCGACAAACTCGGCTGAAGCGGACATCAAGCGAGCCAGGCCATCTTCGTTGCTCCGAGGCGTATGCGATAAGATCCCCCTGCCTGTTCGACCAGCCGGGGAATGCTCAAGAAGAGAGGAAACGCCGTGCGCGTCTTTAACAAGCGCAGAAAGACGCGAGGGGGGGGCGGGGGGGCGTGCCTCATGCAGTCACTGCGACCTTTGGTCTTCCGAGCGCGGTCGTAGCTGGCGCACACGTTATCTCGCAATCTCAGCAGCCGACAGCGGGCGGCTGCCGAGGAGATTGTGCTAACATTGTGCTAACAGTCCCTGGAGCGGTCGTATGCTCTTAAACAAGCATTTTGTAGAGTTGCGTGAGATCGGATTCAAAAGAGTTCGCTACCAGCCTCAGTTCGAATAACATTAGAATTTGTTGCTACCGCATTCATTGCTTCACCCTTGCGGTGAAACTGACTTTTTTCACGTTCGCAGATACGTATTTTATCTGTGAAACGAGATTTGTGGGTTGTTTCACTAACATGAAGAGGAAACTGCGACACTGAAACGCAGCTGTGGTCTGCATCTGTTTGCTTGCTTTTCTTTAATACAAAAGGAACCAGCGAACCAAAATTTTGTAAGGGCTCTAACTCTGAGGTTCGCCGGATTAAAAGAATATACCCAGTTCTATTACGGATCCAACAGAATCCGGTGCCCCGAGCAAGGTGGTAGTTCCAAGACCACAGCCCCGCGAGAGACCGCTTCAGAAGTCGCCTAACAGGCCAAAGCCCACCCACCGAACCGGGTAAGGCACCAGTCTTTGGGAAAAGGTCAAGCCTGTGCAGTGTTCTATCCTGCATAACCAATTTATTGAAGTTATGTAAAAATATGACCATTAGAATAAGTGCTCGGAATTGCTTAGGACACAAGTAATTGCAGCTTGGAGCGACACATTGATCACCATTGTTATAGGTATATATGATAATACGTGGAATATCATTTTACTACAAAAGAGCGATGGGTAGCGGGCATTCTGCTTCGTAAGTCCTGCGTAGGCACGTGGCAATACTATGCATGATTTAAGTATAGTACACATGCGTGAAAGGATATATTAAATGCGAGTCCTTTCTTTGCGAACTTCCGGGACTTCGAGCGTATCTCTATCTATCTATCTAGCCGCCTACGACTTTGTGCTCTCCGGACCGTCTCGTTAATGAGATTTATATCAAAATTCATATGGCATAGCATGACCTTATGAACAACGTAAATGACTGCTCATATCATGAAAATCATGATATCGATGTCATGTACAACATGATCTACATGCAACGCTCATGGTGAGCGTTGCATGAAAGTGTTTATGTTCGTCATACGTGACTGTATGACGAACATCAACAAGTGGTAATGTGAAAATCATGACATGGCATGTATAGCATGACTGTCATGCCACGCTCATGGTGCGCTCGCGGCCAGTTCGCTGGTTTGATATGCACCAAATTGGGTACTGCGTGACGTGATTGTATGAGGAACAAAAATGAGGAGTGGTACTTGGTAGCAGGAAAACGATGACATGTGATCTGAAGCATGACTTCCATGCCACGATCATGGTGCGCTTGCAGGCAGTTCACTGACTTCATATACACCAAATCTGGTAATGCGTGACGTGACTGAGTGAGTAACATAAATGGCAGGTGGTAATATGAAAATCATGACATCCATGTCATGTACATGGTTTACATGCCACGCTCATGGTGCGCTCACGGCCCTTTCTCTAGCTTGATTTACATCAAATTTGGTATTGCGTGACGCGACCGTATGACGAACATAAATGACAAGAGGTAGTATGAAAACCATGATATCTCATGTAAGACATGATTTACATACCACGCTCATGGTGGGCTTCCGGCCATTTCGCTACCTTGATATACACCAAAATGGGTATTGTGCGACGTGACTGAAGAACGAATATAAACGGCAGGTGGTAATATGAAAATCATGATATTCATGTCATGTACCGCATGACTTGCATACCACGGTCATGGTGCGCTCGCGGCCGTTTCTCTAGCTTGATGCACTCCAAAATTGATATTGCATAGCATGATTGTATGACGAACACAGAAGACAGGTGGTTATCATGAAAATCATGATATGCATTACATTGAAGGAATGTATAACATGCCACGCTCATGGTGGGCTCGCCGGCCGTTGTACACCAAAAGTGGTATTGCATGACGTGACTGTATGACGAATGCAAATCATTACATGTACGTTATGTAAATCATGACATGCACGTTATGTACAGCATGATTTGCTTCTTGCTGGCTGCTACGCATTTCATCGATTCCCACAATGCGTGGGAACTGCCAGTTTTTTGTAGTTGCTTTCTCTTTCTTCAGTTTTTAGCCTCTTTTTGCTGCGTAGAAACGTGCTTTTACCTACTGTGGAAAATGTAGACAGACACTGTGCGCCGCTAGACATTCTGCCCTGCCATAGAAGCAGGAATCTTTAGTAGAGAGCGAAAAGACGGAAAAGAGCAGGGGAATACCGTAATGATCCTCTGCGACGAAAATATCACCGGAAGCAGGGCTCGCAACGTCTGCAGCACTGATGGTTTCAGGAGCTCAATGGTCAGGAAGGACGGTCGAGCAAGGACAGTTAGTATGACTGACGACACGGGTGAACTGCCGGATGGAATGACGCAAAAAACCGCACTACCCTGTATTTGAGCCGTTGAACCAAGCCTCGTGATCCTCGGCTCCATCCTCTTTGAGCATAGCTTTGCTTTCCTTATTAATCTAGCTCCTTTTTTTTAACTCTTTAGCCATCTCTGGGTATACTGCAATAAAGAATTCCCAGTAATAAAAATCATGGCTGCCTCCGATGACCTGTGTAGGATGAGAATAAGTTACACCGATATTTTCATGCCATTCGGACATAAAGCATTCATCGAGTCATGTTCTACCATCACTGGGGGGCTTCGGCAGTGACTTTTGCGGGTTTTATCTGCGCTAATTTTTTTTTAAGTTTTGAGACTACGCGGCGTTGATTTGTAACCAGCTAACTCGTCGCTATCTTGCCAACTTATGTTCTAATCGGGACATTAATTTTCATTATGTTAAAATGATTTTGAATACTTTCCAAGATTGGCTGAGCAACGGAAAGTATCGTAGCAGACAACACTCTATTGTTTTTTGTTTATACAAACTAAAGTGCACATGTGTCCTAGAAGGCATCTGCAACATTTCTTGAGCAATATAAAACTGCCGAGTTAAAAAAAAGAAAGAAGATGCTTCTGTAAACACCCTCCACATAGCAGGGATTATGCGACAAGAAACGTGTTCATATTACTGCTCTAAAAAATTCCCTTTCTTTCGGACGCCTTTGTCACAATGTCGCCATAAAAATTGCCCCACTGAAACCGCTATGGTCCCCTTGCAGTTTTATTGGTCTGAAGACAAGGTAAACAACTTTTATGCGAGCTTGTTTGTACATGAGTATCTTATTTATCATGTGCGCCCACTTCCATTATCGCGCGATGAATTAATTTGCGCAAGACAGAGCTATGCAATTCAATTAAACTTATTTCATCATCAAAAAATTGGGCATATCCCATTTACCTTTGGAATAGAAGTTATGCGAAGCATGGGGAGGGAAGGTGACTGTTTTGTAATTTTTTTATTGATCGAAACGTTACGAAATGCCGCAAAAGATATGTACAACCGTTGTACGCACAGACATATGTTGAACAGTCACTATGCTTTATTTAACCAACTGTTTAAAGTTGCGTAACGGTTCCAGCAGCAACATGGGTATTTGTAACATGGGTATTAGAACCACCAGAAGCAGTAAGCTGATATGTAGCGCTTGTGCTCGCGAGGATGGTTGCCCTGGGCACTGCTACATGAATCAACTGCAGTGGATGGCGCTTAACTACAATTGACGTTAACCTTCACCCGCATTAAGTGCACGCATGTCATGTCTGTTGTCAAATCGACTTTATATTTCTTCTTTTTTTTTTACTTGTACCTTGGGGTTGTTCTTCCTGCGCTTTTTCATGTTTTACTGATCTGAATGTTAACGTTTTATCCAATATGGTTTGATTTTGCCAATAATCCTGTTCACTTGCTGTGTTCGTTATTACCCTCAATGCTTGTATAATTAACCGAGGGTCCCACTACAGTTCTTTTACTTTGGGACCCTCGCCTGTATATTTGTTGATCCTGTACTACTTTTATTTAAATCAATAAACTGAAACTGAAACTGTTAACCCGTTGTGACGGCTGTATCAGACAAGCACATATGTAATGTTTTTTTTTAAAATTGTATAACCAGCACTTCAACCACAATTGACGTTTCACGAACATTTGGGTCTATTTGAAAAGGCAGTTCCCAGACATGGCGTGGCTCTGTGGTAGAATACTTGATTGCCACGCAGAATTGCTTGGGTTCGATTTCCTGCTGGAGCCCTGACATTTATTGTCTGCATTCGTCGGGTCAACGCTGCCTGATGTCAGCCTTTTTCTTAGCGCTCTCGCGTCAAAATTACCGATGTCTGTTCTCGCCGTTCCTGGGTAGATATAAACTGTTAATCACCTGTGGCACAAACGCGCATACCTGTGGCACATACCCGCCCGTGGATAAACGAGTATGTACCACACGTTTCTGGCAGAAAGGGGTTTGACGACGTACGCGACGCGACTGTCACGTTATTCATGTCACGACCAGCGAGTCGTATTCGGTCAAACCATCTTACCCTCTCATACTAATTTTGGTTTACCACAAGATAAGGGGGGTGATCACCAGAGCATCCCAGACGTAGGTGGCTAGATAGATAGATAGATAAATAAATAAATAGATAGATAGATAGACCACGCTAAAAGTACCTGCAGTACGCAAAGAAATGCTTCGCATTTATAAAGAGACGAAGAAAGGAAGAAAACAAATGGAGACAAACAAAGAAGGCCGCCCTGTTCTGCACTTCCTTCCAGGCGCGGCACCATTATTGCGTAACTCTCTTAATTGTTTGTTATCGCGAATCTTAGAAAACGGGAACAACCTATACCACAGAGGCTGACATCATTGGCCCTTACCGCGGGTTTCTTTCCTCTAGAAATACCTTGTGTTAGTTTGTTTTCTTCGTAACATCTACGCACCATTTGCCGCAGTATTGTCTCCGCTGCGGCTATTTCACTGCCGGCTCCACGGCCGTTGTCGCCATGCGTATTAGCATATTTGTTGAAAACCGGCTGTTTCCCAAAGAAAGCGCCTTCAGTACTCTTTTTCTTTTGGTCCCTGTGTACCAATTTCTGGTAGGAAATATATTCTAGCAACCCTGTCCAAATATCCTTGAAACAAGGTCCTCATTTCCCTGAAGGAGGCGAGCGTGGGGTTCTTAAAATGAGTTTTTTTAGTGTCTGACAGTTTCTTTCATTCCTTGTGCCTGTACAGTGTACGGTGACATCTCGTTTTTTTTTTTCATATATAAGGAATACGGCGCAAGGTGTCATTCACATCGTGTGCAAATATCAGTGGCTCCCGCACAGTTTTGTAGTCCTTTCTCTAAATCAGCATTGTTAAAGGCTGCGATGGTGAAGTGAAAATAGCGTGAGCCCGCATAAACTATGTGCATTGCACATGTGTATTTGCAAACACTTTGCATCGCATGTTAATACAACGTTTTCTTCCTCTTCCTTGTTGAAGATTTACTGCGAATTGTTTAGTCGTATAATGGGAGCACTCCAAAAGAAGAAACGTATGCTTTGCTGGCATGCCGTGTGATAAATATACCATGCACAGCAAATTTTAACCTGCAAAAAATGTGGGAGGGATAGGGAAGGGGGAACGGTAGGGGAGCGTAACTTTAGCTCTTATGCGCCGTCCATTATGTAAGCTTGCGGGCAACTTTGCATCCTAATAAATATTTCTGAGCACCATGCTGAACGCGAGCATACAAACCTCTGTTAATGTTCTGACATGAGCGAATACCAGCAAGAATGATATAATGCTAGATCAAGTGCTCAGCTGTACAAGACAGACAGACAGACAGACAGACAGACAGAGAGACAGACAGACAGACAGACAGACAATGAACTTTAATTGATCCTGAGGAGTCACTGACAGGACCACCTAACGGGGGGTCCGTTGTAACCGCTGGCCGCGCCCACGTAGAGGACAGAACGCCGTGACGCTCCGCCCTATCCTGGGCCCTGTAGATAGCCTGGGCTTGCTTTCGGTCACAGAAATCACAGCAACATTCTCCGGGAAAATTTGGCACTGGCAAGCGCAAGGTTACGACAGCGTGCTATTTTGACCTAATTTTGCCTTCTAAGCCATCGTCGGGTTCCTGCACGGCGACAAGCTGCATCAACGACGTCACGTAAAATCGACCTTTAAGGGCAAATGTACGGTAATTGTCATGGCATATACCCTGTGATTTATACTATGCCACCGATATCAAGATATTCCGGCGAGACAGCTGGAGTTATACTGTTTCTTGATAATCTTTACAATACGGTTAAGAAACCACGAATAATGTCCCTTGTGCTTTCATTTACCTGTCTGTCGGTATCATTATGTGCGATATGCATGTTACGACATTCATATCTAATGTAATTTATGTCATTATCGCACGCTTATTACGTACGTGTGCACAATCGGGTGTATAGCAGGTTTACGAAATCACCTCGACGGCTTCAAGAATTTGTCATTTATGGCATTTATACCGGGTGTTCAAAGTTAAGCTTTCTCGTTTTATTAAAATTCAGCACTGGGAAGAACATGAAAACCACCTTTGCAGATAACTTATACATCCCAGGGGGGACACTCAATGAGACAATAATTATCGCTTTCAGGTGCCCAATTAACTCAGATTCAATAATTAACTTTTTAGTGATTGCAGCAAGAAATCATGTTTGTATTGAAAAGTTTGAGGCAGTCGCATTTATACACAGTTCCATTTGGAAGAATTCCTCTAGCATGTCTGTGCTCCGAGATATCCCGCTGCAAATTTTAATTGTGGTTTACCTGATTACGCATGCGAGACAGTCAGCGGCGGCGCAATCTCCTCCCCGGTGGGCCGTGGCAGTTGCTTGCGTCGTTTAATCTGATAACGGGTCGAAGGCACAGGCAAAGATGATAACGGTTACCCTTTTGCTACTGGCTGGCGATAGCAAGCAATGACTGTTCGTCACATCGGGGAGGAACATTGCGCTGATCCACAGCGCCCTACATGCGTAATCAATTAAACTTTGCAGCGGGATATCTCGGAGCACAGACATGCTAGAAAAATTCTTCCAAATGGAACTGTGTATAAACGCGACTCCCTTCAACTTTTCAATATAAACATGCTTGCTTGCTGCAGTCACTAAAAAGTTAATTAATGAATCTGAGTTAATTGGGCTCCTGACAGTGATAATTATCTTCTCACTTTGTGTCCCCCCAGGATATTTATGTTATCTGTAAAGGTGGTTTTCATGTTCTTCCCAGTGCCGAATTTTAATAAAACGAGAAAGCTTAACTTTGAACACCCGGTATATCATGATATCGATGGCATGCTTGTTATCAACAATCACGTCATGACCTCTCATTCATATTTGTCATATGCATCTGTGGCGCAACGGTGCGGTGCCGCTTCCGCGTCGATGCGTCTAAACATGAGCGCCGGTGAAAAGAACACTATCGCCGGATAGAAGCTGCAATAACTGCGTGTGTGCTATTATACCGATCGGGTCAGTTGTTGTTTTGCCTTTCACGTGGAAGCATTAAAGCTATGCGTTCCCGCACTTACACCCCGTGATGCACTTCCTGTTACTTAGCAAGGCGGCGAAATGAGCACCGTTGTATCACGACAGAATCTTGTCTTGCAATACATCACGGACATTCAAAAGATTCATGGACACTATTCTGCGGGGTTTGAAATGGCATATCTGTATGTGCTACCTTGATGATGTTGTGATTTTTGGACGGACATTTCAGGAGCACAACGTTCGGCTGGATATTGTGCTCGACTGTATTGAAAAGGCTGGGCTTGTGTTAAATTCAAAAAAAGTGCCATTTTGCTGAGCGCCAAACTTTAGTGTTAGGACATCTCGTGGATAAAGATGGCATAAGACCAGACCCACAGAAGACAGCAGCCGTTGCATCGTTTGAACCACCTAAATCTGTGAAACAGCTTCGTAGCTTCGTAGGACTCTGCTCATATTTCCGGCGGTTCATACCCAGGTTCGCGGATATCTGTCACCCCCTGACGAATCTTCTACGCAGGAGCACTCCGTTTCAGTGGACCCCCGAGTGTGATGCCGCTTTTCGCCATCTGAAGTTTCTCTTAACTCAACAGCCAATACTTCGGCACTTGGACCCTTCGTCTCCAACAGAGATTCACACAGACGCAAGTGGTGTCGGCATCGGTGCCGTTCTCATTCAGCGCTCTGGCAGCAAAGAACATGTCGTAGCGTACGCAAGCCGTTCTTTAAGCAAGCCTGAACGCAACTACACTGTAACTGAGCAGGAATGCCTCGCAGTAGTATTTGCCGTGCAGCGGTTTCGCTACTATACGTTTACGGTCGCCCGTTTACCATCGTCACAGATCACCATTCCCTGTGCTGGCTGGTCAACCTTCGTGACCCATCCGGGCGTCTCGCTCGATGGGCCCTTCGTTTACAAGAATATGTGTTCACTATTTCGTACAAAAGTGCCCGCCGACATGCTGACGCAGATTGCCTTTCTAGGATGCCACAACCTACGACAGAGTGTGAAGCTGACAACTTTGACCATCTTATCGCCTCCCTGTCAGCTGACTTTCCCGACGCATTAACTTTCGCTGCTGAGCAGCGCAAAGACCCCAGCTTGAAAGACCCTTTCCCTCCAACGCAAGGCTCGGTACCCGAAGGCCCATTTTGCATCAGAGATGGTCTTCTTTACAAGAGGAACCTATCAACGACGGGCGCTCGCTTCTTACTGGTGGTTCCCGATTCTCTTCATACATCTGTTCTGCGTATTACGCATGACGACCCGACGTCTGGTCACTTAGGGACCTCGCGAACTCTAAGTCGCACCAAAGACCGATTCTACTGGCCCCGAATGCGCAAAACAGTTGACACCTATGTGGCTAGTTGTGCAAAATGTCAGAGCCACAAGCGATCTACCTCAGCTCCGGTCGGTTACTTGCAGCCAATAACGCCACCCAGCACTCCTTTTGAAAAGGTCGGCATAGACTTGATCGGTCCGTTCCCGCGTTCTTCAGCAGGGAACAAGTGGATAATAGTATGTGCTGACTACATGACGCGATATTGCGAGACGGCAGCCTTATCCTCCACCATGGCAGCCCAGGTGTCCGAGTTTATACTCCACTCCATCGTCCTGCGGCACGGGCCCCCCTCGAGTGATAATAAGTGACCGTGGTCGTCAATTTACTGCCGATGTAGTCGAAGAATTACTTCGCTCGTGCGCCTCCAAGTTCAGACACTCAACAGCTTATCACCCACAAACTAATGGCTTGACTGAGCGCACAAACCGAACATTGATCAACATGTTGTCGATGTAAGTCGCTTCGGACCGCAAGAACTGGGACGAAGTGTTACCATTCGTGACATATGCTTACAACTCTGCGAAACACGAAACTACAGGTTATAGCCCCTTCCTCCTCTACGCTCGCTCACCGCGTCATACGTTGGACACTATCTTTCCTTTTGTTATTCAGGACGATTCGTCTATCACCGAGACGTTGTGTCGCGCAGAAGAGGCTCGTCGACTTGCACGCTTACGTACATTAGCCGCGCAAGACGACTCTAAAACACGCTACGACAGTCAACGGCGACACGTCACCTATGTTCCCGGTGATCTTGTGTGGCTGTGGACTTCCCGTACGCCGACGCGGCTTAAGCCAAAAGCTTCTTGCGGACTACACCGGACCGTTCGTTATTCTCGATCGTCTAAGCGAAGTCAATTACGAGATAGCGCGCCTCACTTCAAGTGGCCGCCGTTCACGAAAGACTGACGTGACGCATGTTGCCCGCTTGAAGCCATTCACACGAAGGATGCAGGAATGACTCGCCCGGAGGGCTTCGTCTGAGAGAGGAGGAATGTTACGAAGCGTCCCTACAAGGGGCAACCGAGAGAAGCTGGAGAAGAAGAGGAGAACGACGACGCTGCTCCTGCGATCACCACGGTCTATGTGCCCCTGTTCTTATTAAACACCCCTTTAACCCTTTCTGTGTGCGTAACAATATGTTTTTTTATATACATTCCTGCCATGCCATGGAAATTAGCAAGTTTTCGTTTTAAGAAGTTGACGAAGCAGGAAAGAACTACTTATGAAAAACAGTTCTGCGCAGGAAAGAACTACTTAAGATATCATTTTTATCAAAACACTTCAAGACTGGAATAGGTTACTGGCAAGTATTGTCAGTTTCTTATCAAGTGACGTATGTTTTCCCCGTTGAAGAGACTACACTTTTCTGTTTCTTCGACCTTTCTTTCTTTTTTTTTTTGTCAACGACGCATAACTAATCCATAACTCATCCAGTACCTATTGCTGCTGCTAGAGTTTGGCTTTTTTGTTGCCTCACACGTTATGCAGACTTTATTCCCGTTATAAATTGACTGTACACCCCCGCTCCTTTATGATGTCGAGACCTGTTGAGGCGGCTCGACATACCCGTTTCTTTGGCCTTCTTACTCTCCTGCCTATGTATAACTTACCTGTCTTGAAACAGAGCAATTTAAGTATTGTTGTGCTTATCGTATCTTCTTGGTTGATCCACGTGCTGCGTAGAAAATGAATCGTTTATTATTTTTTTGCCCGTTTTACACTGATTTCAAGCCCCTCCCCTCACTGTAGTGCGTTTTGCTGTTGTGGGTCATGAATAATAAATAAATAAATAAATAAATAAATAAATAAATAAATAAATAAATAAATAAAAAATTACACCATCTCCCGCTAAAGGGAACCATGTGTAGATGCGAAGCAGCGGGCGCTAACGCTTACACTGGCGGCGGCGTTGACGCTGGCGCTCATCGCAGCGTTGCGCAAGAGAGAAAACTGGGGAGGCGCAAAGCACGCAGTGATGGAGCGGTGTTTCCTACTGGAACATGCCAATCGCTGCTAAAGGGCAACGAGAGACAGAAGACTCCGACTGGACACAGAGACCCGCAGTCCGCTTTTAGTTAACGCGCACGCTGCGAATTTTTATTGTTCAACAACGCACAAGAGAAGTCTCCCACCGGCAACACCTTGCAGGTCAAGATCCAGTACCACATGTACGGGGTGGCCAGTGAACGGTTGTGCAGCGCGAGCAGTCGGATTTTTCATCCAAGAAACTGGCTAGCAGGCGCTACCTGCGTCGGCGTCGCGAGGTGAGAGAGGGGGGGAGCGTAGGAGAGGAGAGAGAGGGGGGGGGATGCGTATGCGCAGTGGGAGTGTGGACGCCGCGGGCACGGATGCCTAGAGGAGAGAGGGGGGGGGAGCGTAGGAGAAAACAGAGAGGGGGGCATGCGCATACGCATTGGGACTCTTGTATTTACACTGTTCTTGCTTATGGCTACCTTTTTTTTGCGTTGTATATGATTATTATTGTCATTCTTCCGATTTTCTCTTTCTATATTGTATTTTGCATTTTGCATTCCATATTATTGGTTTCCTATCATCTCATCTCCTAATTCAAGTGGTCTAATCTTTTGCCATTTTTGTCTATTCTCTTTTGTTTGTAGTTTTTAACTGAGGGTCCCGTTTTCAGTATTTATACTCTGGGACCCTCATCTGTATACAAGTATTAAGGCGAAAGCCTTTAATGTCTCATGCTCACGTCCGTCCGGTGGCCGTCCGGCGTCTGGTGTCCGTCCATCCGATGTCCGTTCGTCCGGTGTCCGTCCGTCCATCCGGTGTCCGTCCGTCTGTCCTTCCATCCCGTGTCCGTCCGTCCATCTGTCCGTCCGTCCGTCCATCTGTGCGTCCGTCCGGTGTCCGTCCGTCTGTCCGTTCGTCCGTCCGGTGTCCGTCCGTCCGGGGTCCGTCCGTCCGTCCATCCGGTGTCCGTCTGTCCAACACCACCTACACTAACTCAAGGCCTCCGCGCGCTGCCGTGACGTCACGCCCACGGGATGGGCCTGGAAATTGGGCTTCACCTGGTGCGGTGTTTTCCGGCAGGTTTTGGGCGCGCTCGTTGTGTTTTGCCCGGTCGCGGCGGCCGCATTTCGATGCGGGCAAAATGCTAAAAGCCCGTGTGCTTCGATTTAGGTTCACGTTAAAGAACCGCAGAGGGCGCAGAATTCCGGAGCCCTCCGATACGGCTTTCCTGATAAATATATCGCTCGTTTTGGTCGTAAAGCACCAATAGTTAATACTACTGTTTCAGTCACATAAGGATAAGAATTAGGACTATTATTACAAAATAGTTCGTGGAAACACTAAAAAAATACTTTATGACTGCGCCTATGCATAAATTCTTGTGCCCGCGAAGACCGCTACGAATGTGAAAACCTTGCAAACACAAGTAAATCTATTTTTGCCTTACATTACATTTAAAGCAAAGTAAAACACATAACTTATTGACAATGGAAAGGGAAGAAATCCAGGAAGGAATGGGTACACGTTTTCAATAAATAAGTGATTTATTACAAAAGATGACAAAGATGGAGAAAAAATAAATGGAGCATCCCAGCTAGATGAAATAATGTTCTGCAAATCTACCAGCACGAATGAACATAGTTTACATCACACAAATACTTCTTTTTTTTTTATTTACAGTACTATAAGCCCTTGCAGGCTGTTACAGGGGTGGGAAAGGACATATGC
Organism: Rhipicephalus appendiculatus; assembly: GCA_030522465.1. Taxonomy (NCBI): domain Eukaryota; kingdom Metazoa; phylum Arthropoda; class Arachnida; order Ixodida; family Ixodidae; genus Rhipicephalus; species Rhipicephalus appendiculatus. The sequence goes on along the minus strand of JALIZH010008422.1, from coordinate 24,502 downwards.
AAAGTAGTTTCAAACCTTGGTAAAAAGAGGTTCAGGTGATTTATAATCAACAAATACACTTCACTTGAGTTGTTCAATACAATAATTCTAACTGGGCAGAATGAAAAACCTGAATACATTCAAATTTCAAACAGTTCAAACAACAAGAAAACATGATCACAATACATATTTATGTCCAAAGCCACTTTTCATTTCTGCAGAGTTTGCAGCTTTCGACTTTCTTTTGTAATAGTTGGGTTTTCGTTTGGCGTTTGGAGCTTTCGCTTTCCTTTCGGAATAGTCAGTTCGTTGTTTGCTGTTTTGCACAAATTGTTGAGCAGTGTATTTGCCGCTGCACTCAAAACATGATGCATTACTTCCGGTGGGGAATGACCTGAGTCACAGAAGTCAAGGGCCTCAAAATTATTGAGTGCATGAGACACAAGTGTTACGAGTGCCTCCTTTTGGTTGGTCAGTGCAAGAAATTGCGAAGCATACTGATCGCCTCTCAGCTTATCGAGGATAATTTCTGTGAAGAGCACTGCATTAACTACTACACCTTGTGGGAACTTGAGTCCACCCCTTGACATACCTGAAATGAGTACGTTTTCATCCCGGTCCAGATCTGTGTTTTCCAACACAAGGTTTTCCTTACAAAACGCACACATCAACTTCTTCAGTGCAACATGTGCACAATATCCTGCAACGTAAGTCACAGCAGGCATCCGTGAAGCTTTTTTCTCGATGTCTGCATTAGTAACTTTAACATGAAACTGTTCATGAGGGGAATCAGGAGTTGCCTTTGAGACAGGTCGAGCTATGACCTCGAAGTCAGGAAGATCAAGCACTTTTTGCAGCCTCAGCTTGCTCTCAGACTCATAAATTTGTCGAACAGAGACATGGTACTGGGAACCACTCAGTTGGCGATACTTTCCAAACCGTTCTTCAAGAGAATCGGTTTGAAATTTCCCAAGCAACACATATGTAAACCCAAGTTCCTGTAAACAGTACATGGAAATTTCACGCAGAGCATGACTCGTGTGGCCAAGAGCCATGTGAGTCTCTGGCGTGAGATGCCCAGCATCATGCTTAAGACTTGTCCAGTAGTCAAGCCACTCTGGTATCTTCTTCAAAAATTCCATCTGGGGGGCAGGATCCGGAAGTTATTGGGTACTGCATGTCATCTCGCAGGCGTACACCTTTCCTTGGTGTTTTGACATTCACTATCCTCCACCAAGTTAGGATTGTGGCTATAAAATCAGCAGTTCCTTTTGCATGTTGTATGGTCGTAGAGTTGAGTGCAGCTACAGTTGACTCATTAAAAATTCGCAGTACAAGTTTCACATTTTGCCGTTCCATATTAGATGGGTCCAGTGCCTTCAAAGACAAAGTAGGTGCTATCTTTAATAGCTCATTTTTCTCTGCATCATGTAACTCACGCAATGCTTTAAATGATGCTGTGAGGATAGCTGGCTTGGGGTCACTGCTGTTTATGTCAGGATAGTATATGCATTTTCCAACGTTCCGTTGGTTCAGCCAATTATTTCTTACAGACTTCAACACGTGAACAGTGTCTAAAATGAAAAATAGTGGCCGAGACGGATCAGCTGGATGCTGATATACAATGCTTTGCTTAGGAGGGCTAGCGAAAAACTTCATTGCTTTCCGATTTATTGAGTTGTTGTCCGAGACAACTGGTATAACTCTGAATCCAATTAACTCTAGGTCAGTGATTAGTTTCCTTAAGAATTCGTGCAAAGTGTTTGCATCGATCTGGGCCACTGGCATAATATGAACAACATCTTTGTGATTTGACAGAAGGCTCTGCACCATAAAAACATGAGCTGTTTTAGCTGGAGAAGAATTGTTCGCAGCGGCCCCTGCGATAAAACCACCTTTGTAGTCAAAGTATGCTTTTAAATGGATCTCATCCATCATCAAAGTCACAGTTCGTTCGTGCTCTTTCATCGCATTCAAGATCGACTTTGCATAGTTAAGGAAACAAGAGTCGTTCTGCTCTAAGGCAGGGCTCACTTGATATGATGAACAGAGTCGTCTTATGGTAACAGGGTGGGGCAATTTCACTTTCATAGAGCTTCGAATGAAGTTATAAGCATGCGGTGATATAGTAAACAGCAGTCCTGCAAAAACAAGCATCTCTGGAGAGTAGCGTGAAGAATTTTTCAAAATGAGCTCCACTTGACTGCTTACAAATTTGAGTACTTCCAAATGCCATCCATGAAATTCTTGCAACTGGTACTCACTGCACACATCCTCCAGCAGCATCAACACAATTTTCAGAAGACGGTGAGCTTTCTGGTTGTCATCAGATGAGTGGCTAACGTGTAGCTGCTCCACAGACTGCAATACTTCATTTAGTTGCCTCAGGTCTTGCAAATGTGAAGGCACATTGACACTGGGAAGGTTCTCGATGCGGGCTTCTCCGATAAACACATCAATGCACAGGTCGACTGACACAGCCACCGAACTACGCACAGCGGGTGCACGTTGAAGTGCTAGATCCAAAAACACAACCTTTGACTCCTTGATGATCACACTCCAGAAGTCCGACACCGAAAAGTTTGACAGAGCACGACAAAACTCCTCGAAACTGCCGACTTTGTTCTTCCGATTTTCTTCTTCTTGTGCGGCTACAGATAGCTCAATAGCTGCTCGTAACGATGCTGCTTCTAGTCGGACTTTCTTTTCTTCTGGAGCCTCTCGAGTGGACGGTGTAGGACGTGACATATACTTGGGGCAGTTGGCGAACACGCTGGGGACTGCAGTTTCTTTAAGGCGAACACGCTCCAGAGGCACTTCGATCACCTTGCCGGTCTGCGCGTCCGTGTATGTTGCCGTTCTGACGAAGTCTGTAGGAGCAAAATGCTTCTCGCAGAGCTGAAAAAGAAAACATGATTCTATAGACGCATAATACATGAAAAGGTCGAAGCGAGTACGAACACAGACCACGTTGATCACTAAAAACGAGAGCTAGATAGAGCTAGGGCGCTGCAGATACAGAACAAACATTGTGGTAAAATATTAATTGCACGTTAGAAATGCACTTAGCGTAACAATAAAATTGACGCTTACTACTGTATGTTTAGAAGGCGTAAAATGTTCACGAGAAACAGCCTTTGTCCACGCCGCTCTCCGCTGCGGGTCACTGGGGAACCTGTAGACCCGTACACTTGCACACTTCGCATCATAGTTAGACTTGCAATTCGGAGCACAACAAGTGCCAGGCATTCTGAAGTGTGGCCGCACACTGTTCCTATCGCGAAGAGCAACGTCCCCTCATAATTGACAACAGAAATCGCTCAAAACAATGCGCCAACACGGCAACATTCACCACATGTCATGTTCTCCACACAGATCGTGACACAGTGTTGCCAACGCCCCATATCGTTTGACAAAAGTAGTAAACCTTCCGATAAAGTTTTTTTTCATTGCAAGAAACATTTATTCATTTGTGGTTTATAATAGAACACATAGCTAGTAAACATTATTGCGCACACATGTTGACTCGCCAGGAGAAAAGAACGAAGGAAAAAAACTCTTCTTTTTTACTCTGCAGATTTACGCAGACTAGCCAGGGCGGTCAAAGCCAATAATAAAGACACCGCTAGCCAAGCCAAAGGGATTTTGGGAAAGGAGGGATGAAACGGCACGCCGCCTTCTCGCCCCTTGCCGAATGACCCTCGTCGGCCGCCACCCCCCGCCTCGGCCCATCCTACAGCTCCCATCCCTTAGCCGTGACGTAGCACTCGGGAAAGGAGGTTTTGCGCCGGCCTTGTAAGTTCTAGGTGGTGTTGGTCTGTCCGTCCGTCTGTCCGTCCGTCTGTCCGTCCGTCCGTCCGTCCGCCCGCCCGCCCGCCCGCCCGCCCGCCCGCTCGCCCGCCTGTCCGTCCGTCCGTCCGTCCGTCCGTCCGTCCGTCTGTCTCGCGTCTCGCTGCGATTCGAGGTAAAAAATTAAAAAAAGAAAACACGCACACATTCGGTTTGTGTGTTATCCCACTGAGAGTGTAAAAGACATGGCATAGTCAGTGGAATGGCCACACGCTTTCGCCGAACACACTTTGGAATGTATAAAGTGCCCTACAATTTTTATGTAACTGATGCATATCTAACCAATAAACAAACTGAAACTGAGTGTGGACGCCACGGGCAGGGATGCCTAGTGGATAGAAGGGGAAGCGTAGGAGGAGAGAGAGGAGGAGAGGCGCATGCGCAGTGAGGGTTTAGTTGCCGCGGGGAGGGATGCCTCGAGGAGAAAGAGGGGTAGAGGAGGTTTTTCATTTTTATTTTTTTAAAGGTTTTGCGCATGCGCAGTTAGGGTGGTCACGCCGCACACCACCACCACCACCACCACCGGATTAAGCTTCGCCATAAGATGCTTCACATCTAATAAATAAATAAATGCTCGGTCAACGCATGCCCAACGTAAGGTCATCTACGACACCCTGAAGCTCTATTTTCACAGGAGCACCGCAACTGACCTTTGTCGGGACACCAGTCAGACAGCGGAAGGTGTATTCCGTACGCACATTTCCATACATCCTTATTCCTTGCTGTAAGCGTGCAATGAGTACTTTTAACCCTTTATTGACGAGTGTTGCCCACAGGCAACATACCAGAAAATATTTTTTTTCCCGCGGAGTTTCGGTTTCGGGGTGCTTCTTTTTTGCCCAAGCTCTGCCCACAACCATGTTACATGAACATGTGGCGCCCCCTCGTGAAGCAAGTCGAAAATCATGGAAGAAGAGAAAGAAGTTTGGCGCGCGAATTGCTGCACAGCGTGAGACGACACCACGTCAACCTGCAAACGCCAATTTCGTGGTAAGCACTCTTTTTTCTTTCTATCATTTCACAGTTGTTTAGGAGAACGCTGTATCTTGCTCTCTGTCGATTTATGCAAATGTGAATCAAAATTTGTGACCAGAGCGTCGCGTCGCGTGTTTGTTGCCCATAGGCAACACCAGGCACTACGCCGCGTTTCTCGTGCTGCTCAGTGAATGGTGTGGTGACTTTGCTCAGAGCGTGCTATTTTGTCTGCGACGCTAGCATGAACGCTGAACGGTATCGTGCAGGAAACAAGGACCCATCCCTAGGCACTAATTATGGACCCGGGTGCATTTTACCGTAAAAGAGCCGCAAAGGTGCCCCCCGAATACAGCGATGACTCGGACCTGGAATCGAGCGACGACGAACCAGAAAATGCTGGTTCAGCCCGGGCATGTAAGTATTTTATTATTTAAATAGCGAGAAGTATTCAAGCATTCAAGATGCAAGTACCGTTCCGTCTCGAGAAAGGGTGTGATAAAGAGACGGGGGGGGGGGGGGGGGGGGATTGGCGTATTTGGCTAGTAACGCGTTTTTTTTTTCCACCTTTGGACTCGGGAGATATAACGACTAACCCTCACTGTGTCTTGATCATATCGTCTAACATCTCTGGTTGTATCGGCGTCCTCGTGAAGCCGTGGACGCTACTGTCGACAGACGCCGTTAGGTACGTGAGACGCCCGGCAGTCTGGTGCTCCGTTTGCGCGGCCCATGAAAAGTTAGCGTCGCGTGCTTGAGACGCTGCCATCTCTAGCCGACTTTTTTGTTTTTTAGTTTGTGTCAGTGATTGCGAATTCACATGGATATGTCAAGTAGCATTTTATAATTTTGCATGCTTTTTTCTTCAGCTCTAGGTTCATGTCGCATTCACTTTCTATTGAATTTTTACAGCTCTCTCAGGGGACTACCAAGGTGAGATGTCTAGCACCCCAAGCAGAGATGATATTGACGATGAACTTGAAGAGATTACCAAGCCTTCGAAAAATCATCCTACATGGAGCGCTGTCCAAGACTCAGCTGGTCGTGCCATGCCAAAGTGGAAAGATGTGCCTCCGTGTCCATCGCCGGTGGAGTCCCCCATCGATTATTTCAGAAGATTTTTTGGCATGGACTTCCTGTCTCTCATCTGTGAGCAGTCATCACTATACAGTGCTCAGAGGAACCCCCAACAAAGTCACATCTATGACTGTCAATGAATTAGAACAGTTTATGGGCATAGTGCTAACTATGTCCATTATGAAGCTGCCCCAAACGCGGATGTACTGGTCCGAGAGGTTCCGTATCGGTCAAGTTGCCGACACCATGACGAGGGACAGATGGGAGGAATTGAAGCAGTCCCTGCATTTCAACGACAACCACGAGGAACCCGACAAGGATGACCCAGAGCGCGACAGGCTCTACAAAGTACGGCCCCTACTGGATCATATGGTCGCGAAATGCCATGAATTACCGAAATCACAAAAACTGTGTGTCGATGAGCAGCTAGTCCCCTTCAAAGGCCGCAGCTCACTGAAGCAATACTTGCCAAACAAGCCCAAGAAATGGGGCTACAAACTCTTCCTGCTCTGTGACGAGTGCGGACTCATGTACAACTTTGAGGTATACACAGGAAAGATCGAACCCCAGCCGGGTTTTCCAGACATCGGCGCCAGTGGCAACATCGTTTTCCGAATGGCGAGTGTAGTCCCACGTGACCTCAACTACGTTCTGTACTTTGACAACTGGTTTTGTAGTGTGGACTTGCAGGTGGTACTAAAAAAAAGTTGGCATCAGTTCTGTGGGCACAGTGCGGGAGGCTCGTTTGAGAGGATGCAAGCTTCCATCCGACAAAGAACTAAAGCGCGAAGGCCGTGGCTCCTATGTTGAGATGGAAACAACGTTTGAAGGAGTGAGCTTGAGGGCTGTGAAATGGTTCGACAACCGTCACGTGGCCCTACTATCCTCATTTGCTTCTGCATCGCCGGAACAACCTGTCAAGCGTTTTGACAAAAAGACACGGACAACGGTGAACGTGCCTCGTCCTGCCATTGTAGCGGTCTACAATGAATCTATGGGTGGCGTAGACCTCATGGACATGCTCGTGGCACTTTACCGCATCCAACTAAGATCGAAAAAATGGTACAGGCGGCTATTCTTTCATCTGTTGGATGTAGTAGTTGTGAACTGCTGGCTGCTATACCGCCGAGATGCCACCGCCGCTGACGTGCCACGCAAAGAGCAAATGACCCTCCTCTCCTTCAAAGCGGATATTGCGTGCGCGCTGAGGCAACAAGGAAAGGTTGCAACACCCTCCAGAAGACGACCTTTTGCCCCATCAAGAGTGGAGAATGAACTGCAGGCAAAGAAACGGCGTGGACCAGCAGCTCTTGTTCCGAGCAAAGAGATCAAGCTGGACACAGTAGATCACCTCCCAACGTTCTCCCAAAAGAAAGGTCGCTGCAAATATCCAAAATGCACAGGTATCACACGGGTAATGTGCAGGAAGTGCAATGTACATCTCTGCTTCACGCCAGGCAAAGAGTGCCTCCAGAAGTTCCACACTGACCCGTAGGGTCATGCAGTGAAGCATGCATTCGGTCTCATGCCTAGTGTTGCCCACAGGCAACAAAGCTAGATCTAGGCAACCAAACGTAGCAAATTTTTGTGCTTGCAAGGTGTGCATTCTAGTCCTATATTAAGTACAAATCTATAAGAAATAAATGATTTTTTGAATTATTTAATGTCTCGTCAATAAAGGGTTAACGGAACCGCAAGTTCAAATCTACATTCACGTCTAAAAATTCTCTTTTTTTTAACTAAACGCACACTGGTTCATTTTAAGGTCACTGAACGTTGGACGTTCTGTCGTCCGCATTCTTTTCGCCATGACAAGGGCAAGAGTCTCTAGGCTCCAGCGCCTTCAAAGATAACCCACCCTTTCTGAGAATACCTAGGTGCTATAGGAAGCGTGCGCAGTTGTAACACATGAAGAGCATGTGTTTTTTCTTTCTGTTTTTTTTTTAGTTGGATAAAGTTTCTTTTACTATGCGAGGCCAAGCAGAACTTTCATCCCGTGCCTACTCGAGCGCAATTAAAATGCTTTCCCTCCGAGGTGCATTCATTCTTAATGTTCACCTCCATTCATTTATAATGTTCACCTCATCAGCACGTTCGTAAAAAAAACAACAAAGAACTATACTTCTGCACCATTCGAGATTTGCGAACTTCGTTCCTTCGATCCCACCAATTCCGCGTTGAACGGCCTCATCAAGAGGGTCTTCTCAAAACATCACGAAGTTTCAACAATGAACACGTAAACGTCGCCGCCAAGGAATTCTTTTTTCGCTCAGAATAGAAATGCCCCAGTTGGTATGTTCGCAATGAACGCCGTCCTCGTCCCTGCTCACTTACTTTCTCTCGCTGGCCCCACGGTGACATACCACAGGAGCGATTCGGTAAACTGGGTCTGGCATCGCTGCGTAAGCGTGAAAAAGTTATGATGGGAGATGGGAAAGATGATGGCAGATGATGGGAGTTGATGGGTGTGCGAAATCATTTTGTTACTAGGAATTGTAACAATGCGTTATTTAGGTCTCGTTATAAATCTGACGAGAAAAACGGGTATCTCATGGGGTTTATGCGTTTCTTTCATGTTCCTTCTATACAGATGAGGACATAATCTGCCTTCGGACATCGAAGCAACGAGGAAAAAATTTGAGGCAGCTACGCACTAGTGGTGCGAAGATGGTGTGAACAGTGAAGCCGTTGGCTTTCCCTTCCTCCTTTCCCTCCTCCACACCCTGACTTCATTATCCCATCCCCTTGCTATACTGTAGTATACAATCCGCTCCTCACCTTCTTTCCCACCTTGTCGCCCTGACTTGCATTTGCTCAATTCCTTGCTACATATGGCTATTAGAATGTGCGAATACGAAATTTGGAACCTAATCAAATACAAATAGAATTGGTGATTATACCAAATCGAATAATGATTGAATAGCTTTTGTATAGTAAGGGAACAGTTTGCAAAACAAGCCTAGAATTCTACAGATTTTATTTCAAGACGTTCAGAAACACTCGCATAATAAAATTAACGTTATATTTGACCGACTAAGGTACCACAGTTATATAAATAGACGTGAGCTCATGTTTAGTAACGACTCAAGCCTTCGAGGTGCTTTTTAACTACAGAATCAATACAGCAGTCACTTCCGCATTCAAGGCGGCACATTCTAACGAGCTTTCAAATAACACCAGGATTGCAAATATTAAAAAGTGTTTTACGAATCAACATAATGAAGCGCACGATGATGATTGTCGATCAGGACATATTCGATACGGCGACAGTGTAGTTTAAACAAGAATTTCTTTCTCCGGTGATGAGTAAAGCTTTGATAGTCCCGTAAAAGCTCGAACTGCATGCATGCATCTCGGCAGTTGACTAATTAAAAAAAACACACACAAATCATTCTTCGCTCGTTCAGCGTGTTGTTCCGTTGGGGTTTTTTCCCGCCAATACTGATTATTCGAAAATCTTAAAAGCATTCTGTATATGAAATGCACTATTGTATTCGAATACCGAATAGAATAGAACGCTATCGGAATCATTGTTCGAAATTTTCGATATATTCGCACAGCCCTGATTCCCATGCCATCCTTTACCCTGTGTCCTCCTCGTCCTCACCTCACTTCCGTTTCCCACCACCTTGCTTTCGTTGCTGTACATGACTGTGCTATGCTTTCACTCGCTCTGTTTCTCCATTATTTCTTTCTCTTTCGTTCTGTGCTTCTCTTGTTCTCTCGTGCAGAGCAACGTAATCACATTCTTCCCATTAAGGCTTGCTCTGCTAGCGTGCCTGGATATCCGAGTTGTAAAAATTTAAATAAAGCCTGGACAGCCGGGTGGTTGCGACGCTTGCTTGAGGCCCGTGGGTGTCAGGGTTCTAATCCCGCCTCGCCGAGTAATTTTCCGTTTGTTTTATTTATATATTGTCCTTCTCATCACCATTTCTCCTCTGATTCTGTCTTTTTTTCCTCTAAGGCGTTTTCACGCTCGTATTTTAAGCATGCAATGTTTCCAAATAGCGCACCTTTCGACCTTCCTAGAAGTCAGATTTTTTCTCATAATGCTACCGATGTGTAGCTTGCACAGCATCGATATACGCGTGCTTTTCCGGAAGCCCGACACTTTTTCACCTAGAGACTGAGTTGTGCCTGTGTGAATAAAAGTGTTAGGGCTCGAATTCAAGGCGGCGTTGCGCACACTGACGTGAACCCAAAGCTAGTTTCGAATTGCGTGATTCTCGGTTGAACTGTACTGTTAATTGCCTACAAGTACAAATGATACATAGTTCTAAATACTCCATGCTGGGTGTATAATGTTGATCAACGAGGCTGGGCCCAAAATGGTAGCATTTAAAACTGTCCCCGGATTACTGGACCTCGCAGAATCCAAGAATAGATTTGCGATTCAGGCGCGAAGGCAGAATTCTTGTTTAAGCCTCTACCGCAACGTTTCTAGTCTTGGTCTTGGTCATGAGGTTTAGACAGGCTACGGTGTGCTGAAACGTTCCATCATTAACGTTTTCAGGAAGCAAGCGACACTTACGTTCGTCAGTTGGCAAAATGAAGGCGCAACTGGGTTTCCTTATTTGAGCGAAAATAATTTCAGTCTCACACGCATGCTGAACACGCCTTTCTTTTTATCTTGGATCTAAGATTACGAATGTGCGAAGGCTTGAAGAATACGAAATGTCTATAAATTCGGGCAAGAAATTTTTCGGACCCTACTTTTCCACTTGCAGTAGCAATACATATTAAAGTTCGCCAACGTTGCAACGTCATTAAATTTGCAAATTTAAGGTGGCTGCCTTTTTTGCCTAAAAGCAGCGTGTAGAAATGTTCAGTACTTAATCAGAATTTCACATTGGTTCAAAAATATATCGATATATTTCCCGGATTGTTGTCTGAACTGCGGGGTGAACCCAGAGTGCTCCGCCATGTTTGGTCGCGCAAAATCGGCTTTACGTAAGGAAGGTCTTAGATGCGAGAAAGCGAGAATAAAGTGTGCGCTCGGGAAACACGTCCATGGCACTGCCTGCTTTGTGGTTTTTTCGCGCATTAGTTTGGCTTTACGCAGGAGGCGCTAAAAATAAAACTTACCGGTTGGACGTACCTAATAAACTCACAACAGTATGAAGAAAACAAGGGTTCTGCCGGGCTGTCGTCCAGCTGCAGTCAGATTGAATCATGAGCGGCGCACCGTGTTTTCCTCTATTTCCGCTACGACGTCGGGCAACTACCGGTTTCCGGTGAATTGTGCAGCACCGACGTTCCGAAATTCTCAATATACTGCGGTAAGTATACGCTTGCCGCCTATATATAAAGTATGAAAGAGAAATGATCGCGAGATCAGTTTATTTTTCCTTCTGTGACAGTATTGGGATTGAACTTCCCCAGAAAGAGTTTTTTTCTCTGGCAGGCACCTTTGTCAACTTTTCTGCGCTGTGACTTCATTTCTCTTCAAAACAAGGTGAGAAATGATGAAATAAAATAAAAACGCGACTGGGGTACGCAGATGTATGAACATCGGTCGAAAGGAAAATACAAGTCGCAACTATGGTTTTCTCAGCAACAAAAAACGTACTAGCCTCCTGACATCTATTCAGGCACGTAAGAAGCAGTCCTTCCTTACAGAAGTCGTAACGCAGCCAACGACGCAATAATATACGTCCCTTTCCATCACGCGCGAATCTACGGCACATCTGACGCCAACGATTTATGTTTTTATGGATCAATCAGGTGACTTTTCACTGAATCCCTGGCCCGAAATTTACTATTCGCGGCAGCACCATTAGGGAATTTTATTACTCAAGAAACATGCCGAAAATGGACAATAAATGTGTATTGACACTTATTGCACCCTGATAATACACATAAATATGTCCTTTTTTTTCCATGAGATTAACGATACTTTTATCATTAGTACGCTCAACACGCTACACAGCACGTCACATAATCCCGCATTGGTTGGAATTGAATGTTCAAATATTGAAATGTTGTTTTGCTGCTGATGTCGGAAACTACACAGAGGAAATATGAGACTCGAGGAAATTATTCACTGAAGTGCTCTCTGTGCCAATTTAAGCTCTGGTGTCCCGTTCCGACCCGCTTCCGACCAAGAGGGGGGCGTCGACATGGTACACAGTTTAATGGGTGAGCTGGTAGACAATGTTTACCTTTTTTTTTTAACGTAAACGGCTCCTTATGCTTGAACATTTTTTTTGAAACATCGCAACTACTACATGGACGGAGAGAATAGAAGCACAAACCACAGCGCTGACTCGCAACTGAATGTTTAGTAAAAGCATATGAAAGAAAGTGTCGTCGTTGCGCTGTTTCAAAAATGTTCCAAGTGCTGTCACCAACTAGCCCAGCTTTCAGGGCTCCTTATGCACTGCGTTCTATACTCGAGTGATATAATTTTATAGTTATAAGCGCAATGAGTGTGCAATGAAATGTTGCTTTCCTAGAGAGCCCGACATAAAATTCAACTTATTATCCAATGCGCATTTTTATCCGTTCATCTCTCCAGTTAAGAAAAGTAACTTAATGTGATTAATTTCATCCTAAAACCATATTTTCTTGTGCCAAGCCGCACGAAGACAAAGTCCAGAACAGACTGTGTGCCATGTTGTTTTAAATCTGTATGTTACCTCAGCAGTGTAGACCTTCCTTGGCGCCCAAGTACCCCCATTTCATGTTCGCGAAATTCAGGTAGAGGAATGTGTATTTACATTCTTGAATATTTCTTCGCAGTCTTGGACAACGCTCTTTTCGCTGCACTAGAAGCCCAGTCAACGTTACCCAGCATTTCCTTACTTGTGCTTTGGACCATGGGTTCCCAATTTACCAGACAGCGCATAGACCTTATAATAATAACAAGGGAACCTTCCTATTGAAATGACAGACCCGTATGTCCGAAGGTTGGGGCTTGCACGTTTTGCCTTTCCGAACCTCACAGGCGAGATTGTTTTTGTTACAGCCCCAGAGCGTTTCGCAATTTTGTTATTGATGCATTAGGCTACCATTTATTTTCATATTATCAATTATACTTAATAATACTAAATTGATAGTATTATTCATACTGTCAATCAGGTGATACAGGAATGCGTGGAATACAACCAACTCCTATACACAGCCTTCATAGATTACGAGAAGGCATTTGATTCGGTGGAGATATCAGCAGGTCATGCAGGCATTGCGGAATCAGGGCATCGATAAAGCCTAGATATATACATACTGGAAGAAATCAACAACTGATCCACAGGCACTATAGTCATCCATAAAGAAAGCGATAGAATCCCATTAAAGAAGGGTGTAAGGTAGGGAGACACGATCTCTCCAATGCTATTCACCGCGTGTTTACAGGAGGTCTTCATGGCCCTAGATTTGGAAGACTTAGAGATAAGAGTTATCGGAGAGTATCTTAGTAACCTGCGATTCTCTGATGACATTTCATTGATGAGTAACTCAGGGGACGAAATACAACTCATGATTACTGAAGAGGGACACGGAAAGCAGAAGTGTAGGTGTGAAAATTAATATGCATAAAACTAAAGTAATGTGCAACAATCTCGGCAGAGAACAGCGCTTTGTGTTAGGTGGCGAGACATTGGGAAGTTGTAAAGGAATACGTCTACTTTGGACAGGTAGCTACCGCGGAGCCCAACCATGAGAGTGAAATAACTACCAAAATAAGGATGGGGTGGAGCACATTCGGTAAGCATCATCAAATCATGAATGGTAATCTACCACTATCCCTCAAGAGGAAGGTATACAACAGCGGCATCTTACCCCTACTTACCTACGGAGCAGAAAGCTGGAGGATTACAAAGAGGGTTCAACTTAAATTGAGGAAGAGGCAGCGAGCGATGGAAAGGAAAATGATAGGTGTAACCTTAAGAGACAGGAAGCGAGCAGAGTGGGTCAGGGAACAAAGGGGGGGTTAACGGATATTATAGTTGAAATCAAAAGAAGAAATGGACAGGGACTGGGCACGTAGCACGTAGGCAGGATAACCACTGGTCATTAAGGGCAACTGACTGGATTCCAATAGAAGGCAAACACGTGAGGGGGAGAGAGAAAATTAGGTGGGCAGATGAGATTAAGAAGTTTACAGGTATAACGTGGCAGCAGAAAGCACAGGACCGGGTTGATTGGCGGAACATGGGAGAGGCCGCTGCCCTGCAGGGGGCGTAGAGATGCTGATGATGATGATTATTATTTTCATATTATCTTAGCGAATGCTTAAGCAGGTATTTTGTTGTTTCATGTTATTGGGGGGAGTGGTTAAGTAACGAGTGTCTCTTTTAAACAGGTTTTCATATTGATCCCATGCGCTCATATTGCCTCACTTCGCGAATAACCACATGACTACGCATATTCATATCTAGACTCCCATTCTGAGATTTCTGTTTCCTAAAACCAAAGCAGAGCTTCTAGCGCGTAGCTAGACAAAGACTACGGTGATGGATTAAGCTGTCGTAACAAGCACGTGCAGTCTACTACCTGTTTCAGATAGCACAAAATTTTAATAGTGACACAGCATTTGCCGTCAGGCCCATGAAACTTTATTCTCTCATTTACTCAAACGGTTCTATTATAGCGTGTCGTTATCTTTGGATGTAATATAAATTTAGAGACAATACATGCGTGAAAGGTTACGGGAGAGGGGAGTGCAGCTAGTAAACGACTATTCGAGGCTGCCCCAATTACTTAACACTGGGTTTATCGCAATGCAGAAGCGTAGGTCTGGTGCCACGCAGAAAGCAGTTCGCTATTGAGATCTGCGCCACTAGGTACCGCAACTATTCAAACGAACCACGAAAAAAGCGTCTTCTCTTTGAGTAAGCCCATTCCATTTATTTTCATTAAATATCCTCGACGTTACTAGACCCCTTCGTAACTAAACTTGTGCTCCGGTACCATATACGTGCAATGTATTTCTAAACTTGAACCAGATCTGTTCATTTTTGTTCTTTAAAATACTTTTTTGTGAAAAATAAAACCAGGGATAAATGCTGCACCGAATATGTCCGGGAAAGGAAACAAGATTGTCATTTGTTGTTTTTGCCACCAAGAAAGACGATCAGCAGTACCGTCGTAGCGACGCAAGTACTTGCCCTCATCTGCCGTCTTTGTATTTCAGGAGTTGCAGTGTGGAGTCAGAGATTCATAGAATACCAGGTTGTGAAGATGTAAGTAAATGCACTGTGGAAAGGATGTCCGCCTTCGCTTTTGCGCCAGCGGATAAAAGGCTTTAGTCGAGCACGTCAGGTGCATCCATCCCGAGCACATTTTTTCACGCAATTGGTTGGTTGCTTTCCCAGCTGTGAATGAAGCATGGGAGCTCTGAGATCAGTGAGCTGTGTTTGCTCAAAGCTAAGCCCTCGCCTGCACACGCGTGAGCTTGGGAAATGCTACAGGAGGCTTATACGCACCTTCATTGCTTATCAGTTGTTCCCAAAGGCCTCGCTGCTTTTCTGCGGCCTTATTGTTTATTGTTGTGGACGAACAGAAAAAATGCGTCCCACTGCTATTGCTTCAATGCGTCTTCCTTTGAAAGGTATACGAGAACATGAAAGGCATGCATGAAAGGCATACAAGTGTTCGTGACGAGGAAAAAGTTGTCGGCGGAAATGCTGTGTTGTGCCATCGGAAAGGAATGCGGAACTCATATCCACAAATATGGACTCACCCTGTAGTGGCTACTTGTGTTTATTTCACGCCGCACTTTCGGAAGCATTCCTGGGCGCATAGCGAAGGACAAAATGCGGGTCTCCACGGGAGAATCGTGCTTTATGTCGATGCAGGCTGTGCAGGAGTCTTCAATTTATGTGTTTTTATTTGCCTGCTTCATACAATGCCGACAATTTCGGAATTTCTCGTATATATATTGCAGCCCTTTGATCTCTCTGTTTTATATTTTACTTTACATTGCACTTATTCTTTTTTCTTTCACTCAGCTAAGAATACAAGTGTGGGTGATAATCTGAGCATCGGAAATTCTGTCATATTGCCGGAATCAGTAATAAGGGTATTTTGAGCGAATCATGAGTCGCGTCGCGATGCTCTGAACTAATTAGAGCTGCCTTGATGGAATAGTCTGAAATACACTCAACTGTCGAAATGTCCGGAGCAGTATGCACAGGTATTGTAAATTTCCGTATAAGACCTTACCTCTGATTGACTCAGTGTAGGCAAGTACATGTCTAAAATGTCAAAAATCGAAGCACCCTAGAAAACAAAGCAATTTATCCTATGTGCAGGCAACAAATCACATAAAAATCCTGTGTATACTAGGCGGCAGCAGTGTGTAATTACGAATGCTTGTTTATTTATTTGCTGGGCACAGATCAACTGCGCTTTGTTTCGTAGGTCCATTATATTCATTGAAGTGTGTTGCTCGCAAAAAAACATGCATAGAGCTAGCTTGCAAATGGACCGTTAAGGCAGTTGTGATTCTTTGAAAGTTTGTCACTACATTGTAACTTCCTTAAACCTCTTTCCTACATGACACGTTTAAACATACGCCTTGTATGTTTATTAACAGCGATCACAACAAGTTTTATATTACCCACTGTCAAGTAAAGTGCTGTATATTCAGTGATGTGATTGTTAGATAACTTTCAGGACATAAATTTTGGCTCAGAATAGAGGTGCCGCATCAAATTAATATGCATAAAACTAAAGTAATGTGGAACAATCTCGGCAGAGAACAGCGCTTTGCGATGGGTGGCGAGACACTGGAAGTTGTAAAGACAAGTACGTCCTACTTAGGACAGGTAGTAACCGCGGAGGCCCAACCACGAGAGTGAAATAACTAGAAGAATAAGGAACAAGAGAAGGCAAACGCGTGAGGGGGGAGACAGAAAATTAGGTGGACAGATGATATTAAGAAGTTTGCAGGTACAACATGGCAGCAGAAAGCACAGGAACTGGGTTGATTGGCGGAATATGGGAGAGGCCTTTGCCCTGCAGTGGGCGTAGTCAGGCTGATGATGATGATGCGAGGTACCGCAACTTACATAAATTTCGCAATGTTGGGTTGACATTCAACGTTGACGATGTTATAAACGCTGCGGACGTTTCCTACTAGCTGCACAACGAAAGGAGGCGGAAAGAAATCACTGATTCTTTACTCAGATTTCAAGGCACGTTCCTGCCTTTATTAGGGTTACAAGCGTAGGCTAGCAATGAAGTGTGCGTCTCTTCAATGCGAGCTGATGCACTAGCTATAAAAACAGGAGACGAAACGAAAAAAAAAATTCCTCATTACACACTGCAAGGGCTTTTGTGTTAAAAGTTAAGCAAAACCAGAGTTCTGCATCTAAAAAAAAAGTGGGGATCGCATATGCACTGCGAAATGGGATAAGCGAATCTTTCTTTTTGTTCATACTTCGATGCACCTCTCTCAGTAAAGAAAGAGCAACACAGACAGCTACGTTATCTGTCCCAAAAAAGGCACCAATTTGTATCCGGTACACGGCAGCCTCATGCATACTGGTCGGGGGGTATGGGCTTTGCCAATACATTTTGTAAATACCTTTCGCCACAGGAGCATGATGTCTACACTTTTCATTGCTACGCATAGGACCTTCGTTGTACAAAAACGCAAGTATTGCAACAATAATTATGTTTGCGCTGCAAATACTTATCGGAAATGTCCTTTGCAGTACTTCGGTAACTCTTAATGGAACCGGACAAAGATCGTACAAACAATATTACACAGCAGAGTACCGGTTGTATTACAACAATGTAGCTACGCAGGTCTTCGAACTGTGTTGTTCCGCACAAAACGGCTTTATACGTGCCCAAACGAGTGGCGTATATATGTCCCTACGTCTTCGTGTATCATTCACAATCACATTTGTATGTTAGCCTCATGTCACGGTGTCGTCTCCAAGATAGTGTCTTGCAAATGAAGTTTCTTTCCTTCTACATGCCTCCTTTCTCCTGCTGCCATTTTACAAAGCCCAGGGCTGTGATACATGTTTAGCAGGCACATCGCCGCTCGTGTCTTTGTCTTTGAGCGGGTTCCTTCCAGGGACAAACTTTTCAGTGTAGGTGCGAACAAGACCAATGAGAAATATAATTTTTGCAGTGACTTGTTTTTCAGTATTAGGGCTATTACAAGTGTGAGAAAGTAAATTAAGATACATGTGGGGGGTGGGGGGGGGGGGGGGTAAAATCTTGATTAATTTGCAGTGTGCGTAAGCCGCAAAAGAATGGTGCCAATCTCGGTGGCTCATTGAAGAGAGAGAGAACACAACTTTATTGTGGTGGCTCATTGAACAATACGGTGCACACCGACAGCAGTGTACGGTGAGTAAAGACGACTGAGGTCACGCTAGGTATTTTAGTTTCTCACTCATGCCAGAAATCACGACAGACGAGAACAAAACTGCCTGCTATGTTGATACAGTAACAAAGTCAATTGCCATTAACATACCAGATTTAAGACGTACAATTAAATCAAATAAACATCTCATTAGGATATGTAGTGGAAAGCAGCTTCATTTCTGTATTCTAAGTGGTATTCGTGTCTGCTATTTGGTCCTGGGCTCACCATCACTGTCCTAATTAAGCTGCAGTAACATGTAAGTTCTTTCATGGGAAATTTGCATTCCGCAATATGGGATAACGATTCTTCGTAATTTTTTTCGAAACTGTTTTATCATCTTCCTTTGGCGTCTTTATCGATCAAGAAACTTTACTTGAAGACGCTAGCGCTCTAAAATAACTTTGCATGTTCTAGGGCTCCCACAGAAAGAACAAAAAAAGAGGGAACTAGCCTTGGTCCTCTATTAGACAGTGCACATTCATGCAGTACACTGAACGCTGCACACAACTGCAGGCAAACTATCATCATGTGGTTGTGGCGGCGAAAAAAGTTAGGTCTAGAATAAAGTCCGTTACTTGTGCCATGTGCCTAAATTTAACACAACAGTCTGAAACAGTCGCGACGTTTCTATAAATTGCGTCACAGCCAGCGACGACCCGTAGCGACAGGCTTTTGTGTTTGAAGACCGATAGCGTCCAAAATAAAGGTATAAGTTCACATAGCAATAAGTCCCGCTAATTCACAATGTTGTATTCAATCGTTCTTCAAAGTATCTATTTCAGTAACAGTGCTGGGTAATGGTGCGACGTTCAGTTGGCAAAGATATAGTGCGACAACCACGCTGACTTTGCTGAATTGATGAAATGCTGACTTGGCAGCGGCGTTGAGGCGTTCGCATGCGCGGTTCCTTTTAAAATGGCCGCAAATGCCTGCGCGTAAGTTTGTGACGCCGTGCAGGTCCTTGTAGTCATTTTTATAATTGCTGCTATCGCGCGCTACGCACTGTCTTCGTGTCCTGACGGCCGTAGTGCGAGCTCGGAGCAAACTCGTGTTCCTGAGAAGCTCTTGCCATCCTGCATAGCACCCAAGGCACGAGACATTTTGGATGCAGTGGGGGTTGCTACACCAACTCGAAAAAAGTGGTATTCAAGTGAGAATAAAACGCAGCATAACCCTCCTTACAATGACTCATCGCATTACGATTGCCTCACTGTCACCAGCCATCTGCACCGGCTTCGATGTTTTTGACTCCTGTCCGCCCAAGCAAGCGGTGCTTGGGCAATGTTCGCTTTCAAGAGAAGAACTACTTTGAACATAACGACCAGAAGTCTGTATAAAATCCACAAGAGACAACGTTTGTCTGATTCGAAATGCCTGACTCGTGCCTTCGGCACCCTCGTCCTTCTTAGTATCTCTGCGGCTGTTCCTGATCGATATATGTTTGGCGAAGCCTTTTTTCCTCTGAAAAACTTTCCCTGCAAGGTCTTGTACTCTGTCAGACCGTTTCCTCTGGCAGTTTGATGCTCGCTTGCGCGTCTCGCGCTGCCTCGCCATGTGGAAAGCCGCAGAAACGTTCCACTTTGATGAATGGAGCCGCAAGAAATGCAAGAAGAAGAATCTCCACGCATGGGAACTTTCTCCTCTTTTGAAGCTATAGCGAAAATGGAAGCGCCTTCCCGGCCGAAATGCAGCCACGCGTTCTCTCGCTTCAGAGACTGCGTAGTTTGCCATACGACTGCCTCCGCATAAAAGAGAATAATAAAATAAAAAATACATAAAAGCTGAATTGTTGTTCAGTGTTCCTTGCTTTGTAAATATTTACCTTCACACTCCACACTTCACACAAAGAACTAAAGGGTGTTTAAATGAAAGATGGTAGAAACCTGTATTTTTTTCCCTGCGTCTTACAGAGTAAAAATGTGTCTCAATAGCAAGGTATACATTAATCATTGACATCTGAAATTACAAACGCAGCAGTGCCTAAAAATAAACCTCTTGTATATCCGCATTTGAGAGCATCTGCACATCTAAACCAGACTAATAGTCAAAAGAACACCATGCGCTCTGGTCACGCAAATAAAAGGTGCAGTGACTCAGGCGTGCTGTTATCGCGAGTAGGCTACAATACGTTGGTGAAGTAGAACAGCTAAGGCACATGCTGTTTTAAGGCAACCTCCGCAAAAAGCTTCGTAAATACAGTTAAAGATGTTACATCTGCTTCTGCCGCTAACTAACAAATAATAACAAAAACAAGACATTCACTATCCTGTAAGAAACATAGCTCCATGTGCATTGAAATTATGCCTGTTTTATTTCCTTAACTCGGGAGTGTCTCGTGGCTTAAGATCTCGAAATAGTCACTTTAATGTTTTTGATGAGGTGACATTTATTACAGAGCATAATACATTTTCCAAAGCGCATATTGGAAAAAAATTTCTTCTCTATGCACAGGAGTTCTTGTTGAGTTCTTTCTTTCCTTTCTTTCTTCATCTCTTGTATCATGGTCACGTTTTCTTCGGCACCTGTGTTGACAACCCTGTTTTCTTAAGTTGCACCAATGCCATATTTCTCCAGAACAATCTATTCATCTTTTCCATGTACCTGGATATTGTATATACTGTCGACATTTTTTTTCTTATACACTTGTTTTTCATCTGTACATTATCATCATAATGCGTCCGGTTATGCGTCCTCATCATCGTCGTGTATCATCATTGTCACTGTTGGTTCACCGTAGCTGTTCGAGGGTTCTTCTAACTCAAATTTTAATTACACAAGCCCCGGTATTCTCCGTTCGTAAGCTAAGAGCGCAGCAAAACGCTACGAAACAACTGAACTTCTTTCGCACACCAAGGGCGAACGCTCCGTTTGCAGCACTTTTTAGCCGCCCAGATGCCATAAGGTGCAGGAAGCCTCCACACCCACGGCGCGATTATGAACGCCTGTAGACACGTCTCTTGGAGATGGGAAACGCGGATAGTAAGAACGAAAGATGGTTGTTCTAGCACGGTGCAATCGTCGGAGGATAACCACCTCGTGGCAGCCATTCTCGGTTGTTCATCCTGGGGAACCCAGCATGAATAATGCCTTCATCGTCACGCACTCAGCTAACTAATATTGTAGGCTCACGCATGATGAGCAACAACGAAGTTGGAACGATGAAGTTAGCACAGAATCTTGATGACAACTACAGGTAAGATATATCTGGTGCGCCAAAAAAAAAAGCAAGCACGTTTTCAAGCGAAGCTAATTACACCTAACATATAGTGGTGGCATGGACGGAAACTAACAATGGTCATCAAAAGCTGGGTAATGTCGTCTCTGCATACTTTCTTTCTATCTTCCTTTGTTTGTTTGTTTGTTTGTTTGTTCCTTTCTTTCTTTCTTTCTTTCTTTCTTTCTTTCTTTCTTTTCTCCTTTCTTCTTTTTTTTTTGTAGAGAAAGCTTAGACTTTTGGCAATCTCAAATGAAACCAAAAATTTTGACTAGTGTGAATCGAATAGGCAGTTCGCGGTAACGTAGCAGGTAAATGATAAGAGAAAAAAAGGAGAAAATGCGGCGATCTTGGAAGAAATGCCATCGAAAAAAAAATTATTGGCACACAGTGGTTCCACCGTGTCTCTGTAAGAGACGACTGAATAAACGTAATGAGGGGATCTGATAGCTTAACGTGATAGTTAATTCTTACATAGTTCTGTTTGTTTTTATGTGATTTTTATTTGTCTACTTTGCTACAAGGCTGAGCCGTATTGCGATACAAGAGCATCGCGATGGTATCTAAGAGATACTTTTGAGTATCTATATTTCTGCATCGAGATACATTTGGCAAATGTATTTGTATCTCAGAAGTGAAATACTTTTACGATGTACTGATTATATCGCGATACTTTGTTGGATGCGGGTATCTCGTCACTTTTGTGTCGGAAATGATTTCACGTGTCTGCAATAGCGAAAGCGACACTTTTTGTGCTAAGCAAGGAAAATGCTTGTGAACGGTCGGCCAAACTGGGAGGATGGTGAAGGGTTTCCCACACTCACAGAATTCGCGATGTGGTAAAGCGCCTGACACCGCTTACTGCGCCAACGCCGAGGGAGTATTGTCTGTCAGCCTTGCTGACAAAGTCGCTATCTCTCAAGGCTGGTGCAGCACCTCTAATTCTTCTCGGTGGCCAGCCGTTTCGCGAGCTCGCGAGTCGTATACTGAAGCTGAACCGACACGCTCTCTAGCAGACAGACTGACAAAAGCTGCTGTTGCCTGTCCGCAATGGACGGAACAACTTTCTCAGCAAAGCAGATATGTCGTGCCAAGAATGTATACTTTGCTCTCACAACACTGGCATTCGCATTCGTAAGTGATTTGTGCGATGTGACTTACTTACAAGTTTCGACACGCTGCAGCATCGCTCACAATATTATGCTGCATTTAATAAATGTATTTTGGAGTATCAGCATCCCCGAAATAAAATGTATTCCAGTATCTGTATCTGTATTCCGGAATACTTTTTCCGACTCTTTGCAAAAGTATTTCGGAAATATCCCGTTGCGCCAGTGAATTGTATGTCAGTATCTGTATTTTACACATTCAGCGCATGCATTTCAATATCGTTGTTCCGGGATACTTTCCCGAGTATACAGGCCCAGCCCTGCTTTGCTAGTACTTATCACCAGCACATTATCAAAGTGTTATCGAAGAGAAGCTCATGCAAGTCATGTCATTATTTTATTTTCGCCACAGAGGACGAGTTCTAGATCAATAGATGTATGCGTGGAGAACTGTTCTTGGCTGATTGTCATCACCAGTTTATAAATATGTTTTTGGCAAATAATAGCTGCATTTAAAGCAACCCAGAGAACCTCGGAAAATACAAGAAACTAGTGCATAATTCTCTGCTGGCGCTTCTCGTGCTTTCAACGCACTATGTGTTGCCAACAAGGTGACTCATGTGCTGTCACTATGGTAAAATCACTCTAGTGTCTATATACTCGGTATAGCACTTCTGATTCATGTGATACCAGGCTCTCTGATTCCACCGGTACATTGTTGTCTTCTATATTGGATGTCAGGTGCGACGAAGGGAGTTCACCTCGTGTAAAAGGATTTTGTACTGCGCAAGTGGAGCGGAGTCGAAAATCGTAAATTTTACTGGCACGGTGCTTGGTGCTATTTTACACATGTCGTACACAAAGAAAAGTGGCGAGGAGAAAGAAACTGCTCTCTCACCTTCGAAGTCTAAAATAGTTCAGGTACCCTATAATGACGTCTGTCCGTTAAGAGAGGTATTGTATTTGATTAATCCTAATGTGGCATAATATGTTCGCGTGGTCATTCAATTTGGATGCAATGGTTAAACGGTTCCATCTACACTACGGTAAGAGAAATGGCTTCTTTGCACAGTGAATTCTTGTCATAAGTGTTGGGAGCGTTTGCCCAATGACTTCCACATTGTTTTCACGATGTTTTCTGGAATTGCCTTGCCTTGTCAAGAAATGTCTATGGTCAGATATGCCTTGTCTTGTGGAAAAAGTCTACGGTCAAGTGTTTCTAGAGGCTCGATCTGCTGCGTGATATGCACTTTGCATTGGCTGCAAGAAATAATGATGGAAGTAGTAATAGACATAGCATATCAGCCTTGCGTCAAACTGAAGAGGGGGTGTTGCTCGAGTGCTCGTTTCTTTGTTAGGCACAACCTAATAAAACCACCTAAACAACGAAGCTAAGGAAGATATAGGGGCAGTGACGTAGCAAGAGTGGCACACCGGGCCCATGCCCCCCCACACCCTGCCGAAATATTTTTTCCCATGAGAAACAGGGCACAAAATGACACTCGATAACACATCCTTGCCCGGACCCCATGCCGGATAAAAGACGTACACCCCCCCGAAACAAATTTCTGCCTACGCCACTGTATAAGGGATATTAATTTAAGCTTTTACCTGCAGTTTAGCATTTAAAAATAAATTATATTGAATTCTCCATACTTAAAGCAAAAGGCAAGTTATACTAAGATTGCAGGTTCGGTCCCTACCTGCGGCAAGTTTATTTTTTTAACCACTTTTATTCCCATTCATTTAGGTTGTGATTACTTTATGGCAGGTAAATGCTGCCAATACGGTTCCTTAGCTTCATTTTCCGTTTGTTTTAATAGGTTACGTCCATATTTGCGGAAAATAAAACAGCACGAAAGACGGGACGAAAGACACAGTACGACAGGATCAGTGCTGACCAGTCCATATGTTGTGAAATGCGAGCCCATAAAATTGCTCCGGTTAAACTAAAGAGGCCCTGTGCTGTTGTGA
>JALIZH010008421.1:0-13662 GCA_030522465.1 Rhipicephalus appendiculatus | reverse complement strand
ATCTTGCCAATAACGACAGAGCGTACCTGATGCTTTCTCCTGATCGTGAGATGGCGCAAAGCGATAGCTCATTACACCATTCATTTGTTGCTGTGAGCTTTTTGAGCGAGCGGTAAGGGCAAGTTCGGATCGAAGCGGGTGGTCTCGTCTGCATGGGCGCTGCCATGTTGATTTTTAACCACAGTTACCGGCGGTTACTGATACAACAATTAAAGAAATACGACGTAAATGCCATGAACAATAAACAAAGTACTTATTGATGTGCAGAAGCCGATGCTAAAGAAGGGCAAATGTCTCAAACTTACCAACTGCAAGGCAATTATATCTGGATTTATGTTTTCCTGCGCAAGCGTGTGGCTTGTTTACACCCCGTAGCTTTTGGCAGTGCTGAACGGTAGTGGTGAAACAGAGTATATACTCATTACTCATTTTCGGCAAAAAACGCCCCTCCATCAGAATTTCTGGGGGAGGGGGGTCTCGCCCATCCCTGCCCTCCCCTGGCTACGAGCCTGCCTTGTATATGCATCAATCGAGAGCTTATTTCCTTATGACGTCAGGGGAACAAACCGCTGGTGTCACGAATTTAGCCGGAAAGAGAAGAAAGGCTCAGGAGAGAAGAGTGCACTCGTTATTTGTATATATGGGGGTTATTTAGAGGCCCTTTAAGGTTTTCTTTCAGTCTTTATTAGAAGTTCCGCTAGTAGCGTACATGAAAATATACAGAACTCCATGGCCTGCATTCTTAGTTCAAACATAGTTCAAGCCTTAGCTACCTTAATTACAAATTGTTCTTTACGCAAAGTCATTTACATAATGTCATTTACACAACGGTAAATTTCATTGCAATTCGAGCCCCTGTAATTATGTGGTAGTCAACTAACGCCATTGTTCAGTTTTTCGGCCTACAGGATTGGTGTACAGGGCAGCTGAATGAATGGTGATTCGTAAAAATCCTGTGCACATACATGAGAATGACCCGTTGGGTGTTTACCGTGGTCTGTTTTAATTATAGGCTACATCGCCACTTACAAACTGCGGACGAGAAACGTGACTCCCTGTAAGCGGCTACGTATAGAGGCGGCATAGGTGGGCGCGTTCAGAGTTGGGGGGGGAGGGGGAGGGATGGGAGGGGGGCGGCGGCTGGCCCGTCTCCGCTCATGCAAGAGGGGCTTTAAACCTGCTCCATACCTTCAGTCATTTGGACCTGCCCTATGATTGTTTAGAGCGCATGGTTATGGCCATGCAAGTTTTCATCAATAATGGTGGCCGGGGACCGCTAATGTTGCCTTCCCACAATCAATCAATCAATCAATCAATCAATCAATCAATCAATCAATCAATCAATCAATCAATCAATCAATCAATCAATCAATCAATCAATCAATCAATCAATCAATCAATCAATCAATCAATCCGTCGTTGCTGCCAAAGCATTCATGTGCCGTACGCATGGTTTTGAAACAACTAAAAGCTGCCGGTGATCAGGTTGTACTTCCGTAGGTCTTGCGTGCTTCTTTTTTATAACTAGCATCCCTTAGCAAATAATCTTGAAGCCTACAGTATTTTAAATTTGCTGTCAAACTTCTCTTGCATAAATTACACCCTACGCCCTAGCGTGCGCGTAAAACACATGCGTGTAAAACACATTGTCGTCCGCCGCGGTGGATCAGTGGCTAAGGTGCTCGGCTGCTGACCTGAAGGTCGCGGGTTCGATCCCGGTCGCGGTGATCGCATTTCGGTGGAGGCGAAATGGTAGAGGAGGGCCGTGCACTGTGCGATGTCAGTGCACGTTAAAGAACACGAGATGGTCAAAATTTCCGGAACCCTCCTCAACGGCGTCTCTCATAATCATATCGTGGTTTTGGGACGCAATACCCCAGATATTATTATTATTAGTAGTAAAACACATTGTCAGTGCGCGCAAAACAAAGCGTGTGTGCAAAACACAGTGTCCGTAAAACGCACATAGTACATGTAAAACAGTGTCTTCCGAGAAACTGACACAATTATGGCCTCCGGAAACGAACACTTTACCTGCTCTCAGTGTGTCTTATAATAATAATAATAAAAAAAATCAGAACGTCACTAGCGCAACGTTCCTTCCGTATACATCGGCGACGAGATGACGCCTGTCGCACGCAATCTCGCGAAAGCGCGTTCCATTCCTCTCCTCACACCGGAACTTCCTGCAATAGATGTTTTCGCTGTAAGTCTCGATCGCTTGCCACAGAAGAGGAGAGGTTCAGGAGAAGTTGAGGAGAAGAGGCGACGTTATTTATGCAGCCCTTAGTTCGTAGCACGGCTCAGTGTGCAGAGCAATGATGAAAGGGCAATAGAGATGAGAAGTGGAGAGGACTGTGGCGTCCATGGTCAACGACAGCGCAGAAGCTGACACCTACTCGATCCTCTCGCATTAGACGTTAGGCCTCTGATGGACCGCTGTGGCAAACACCGTACCAAATGCCAAAGGAAGTACACGTCGACCAACACTCCGGACCACTTTATTCCGATGTCCTTCGCTTTTCGCGCTACGTCCGAGCGGAGCGTATGCTAATGGAAGATCGCGTTGGCGTCCGTGGACAGTTGTGCCTTAACGGAAGCTTCGATATGCGTTGGTTCGTCTTCTGTCGACTGAGATTAGTGGTGATATGAGCACTACGTCGCGATGAGGGAGTGCGCCCATTAAATGTGTGCCGACGATTGGACACTAAGTGTGTGGGCTAGCAGGTTTTTCAGGGACAGTCGACTCTTCGAAGAGATGGCGACCGGGGATATATGGGTTCCGCACGTCGAACAGCAAGGCCGTTTACGGAAGCCTCTATGGTGATCAAAGAAAATTTTTTCGCCCCCTTGGAAGTTCTAGATTCATACCGCCCCTGCATTCGCCTAAGAGGACTCTAACGTAAAATCAATTTTCTTCTTCTTCTTCTCAATGGCTTTTATTGACGAAGTAGACGCACTGCTCGCTCCCTCACATGCATTTATTTTATTTTTTACTCACGCAACGCCGCAAAGACGAAGTGGACGAAGTATACGCGCAGCTGGTGCTGTCACGTCTTTTCTTGGACTACATTTTCTGCACCTTACACAACCTTATCAAGACAGACAGAAAGATCAACTTTATGCGTGTCCTGCGAACAGGATTCCTAAGAACCCACCGAGGGCATTACCCGCTACAGAGTCGAGAACCTTTGGTTCATAGGCTCACAGGATCGCTTCACAGGCTCCCAGGACCATTCGGAGTTGGTGTGCAATGTCTGGGCTTGCGATGCACTTGAAGAAGTCCGTCTCGTTGGCGTGATGCATCCTTGCGGAGAGGCGTTAGCGGGGTCAACACCACGTCGAATGTGGAAATGTTTCGAGTTGTATCGCATGCTGAGCAGTTTGGTGAAAGGTCCGTGTACCTCCGGCCATGATGGCCGGTGACTTAAAGGATTTGGTCAGAGGAGTCGGAGGGCTATTTTGAAACATTTAGCCTTAAGAGCCATACGCCTAGCAGCTTGCAGAAGATGCGCCAAGAGAGTCAATCTTGCAACAGTGAAAAGATATCGCCATCCTGCTCGAAATGATTGCTAAAGAAAAAAATAAATAAGAAAGAATGATGAAACGATTCATCATAGCAATCATCATGATTGCTGAAACAAGGATGCACCGGCGCGAACATACACTCGCAAGCGAGACAAGTACAAGCAAGTTCTAAAGCCTGTTTCACATGCGAGCGATTTTGCCCCAAGAGCGGAGCGGCAGCCGTCGCACGAGCCCAAAACAGGTTTCTAGAGCGTCTACTAGACGCTGCGATCGACATCGCCAGAGTTGGAAAAATTCGCTCGCGGCAGAGCGTCTGACCAATGGGGGAGCAGTGACGTGGGGAGCACGTGACGGCACGGGCGGAGTCGAGGAACGGGCGCGCGCGCCGGGAGGAACTTTCGCTCCGACTCGGTAGCAGACGTGGTAGCAGATAACATCCGTCCATTTCCAGAGCGGCGGGCATGAGAGAGGCGGGCATCGCGCAAAAGTGGCGCATGTGAAACGAACTTAAGACAGCACTTGTGTGTACCTGAAGTTTCTTTTGTAGGTGTCTGTTCGCGCTGGCACTTCCTTGCTCCATGACGAACCAACTCGCCCCAAAACAACTATTGATGACTGCTAAAGCGAAATTTATCTTTCCATCTCAGCAGATCTGATCTGAAGTGTTCGAGCTTAAATTTGTAAATATTTACCGAAAGGCTTTTGCAATTAGCCATTGTAATACCAACGTCAAAGTTGTTTTCACACACGCGTAGCTACTTTTGGATACCTCTGCCGCCCTTGGCTCAAGCGGGCTATTTTACGACTAGATTTTAAAATTTTCTGGCAAGCTTTTGTCTTTGCAACCTGGCAACCCTGCTCGCAGGGTCTCTTATGCAATCGCCTAAGACCACGCGAAGACGAAAGTCATCCTCTTCTTTTTTCTTTCTCAGTCCATCCATTGAGCCTCTCACACCCACTTCCCAATGATTTCCGCACGTAACCTGGTTTAACACGGCCTCAGGGATCGGAGGCGTTGCGAGCTTTGTGCACCTCATCTTCTTTTTCTTCTCAGTTGAGCTACTAATCCTCCACGCCCCCTTCCTTAACTTTTCTGCGCCTACCATGGTTTTGCACTGCCTCTGTGATCGGTCCGCGTTGGACCAAGTGACAATGTCATGTGATGACGTTAAACGGGGACGTCATCACATTATCTATCTATCTATCTATCTATCTATCTATCTATCTATCTATCTATCTATCTATCTATCTATCTATCTATCTATCTATCTATCTATCTATCTATCTATCTATCTATCTATCTATCTATCTATCTATCTATCTATCTATCTATCTATCTATCTATCTATCTATCTATCTATCTATGTCCCCGTTTAAAATTATCACATGACATTGTCACGTGGTCCAACGCGGACCGATCACAGAGGCAGCGCGAAACAAGGTAGGGGCAGAAAGGATACAATGCCTCCTATTTTGGAGGCAGTGCAAAACCATGGTAGGCGCAGAAAACTTGAGGAAGGCGTGTAGGATATATATATATATATATATATATATATATATATATATATATATATATATATATATATATTATGAAGAGTCTGGCTTCGGTTGCCGTAGAAAAAAATAGGAAAAATATATATACGCTTCTAAAAAACTGTTTATATATATATATATATATATATATATATATATATAATGCGTTATGTTTGATGAGGCGTCTGACGCTTTCGCTTTAATTATAGCACGACTGCCGGGCCTGTAGCCAGTTTCGGGGATGGGGAGAGCACTTGCTGAAGGTTTTGACTGTTTCTGGAAAGCGCCTAATTTTCAGTAATTTATTCCGGTAAAAAAATGGCGGTATTTGAATTATGTGACGTTCTAAGTACCAATTTATTAATAGTTTTGTTTCATTAGTATTGTGATGAATCTTCCCAACAGCATATTAATTTTAAACGCACAGTTCCGGGGGGGGGGGGGAGGGAGCGGAGAGCTAGCTCCCCAACCACCCCCCTGGTTTACAGGCCTGACACAACTTGCAGTGGTTTCCATGGCGGTACAAAAAAAAATATCACCTCAAAAGAAGTTTTGAAGATACACGTTCATGCACTGAAGCACATTTCGTATTCAATCTTCCAGAATGCGTAACCCTCGTTTCCACGAAAAGGTGTATTTTCTTTGAAGTTAGCGCGTACTTCTGTGTTACTACCTGTGTTACGAAGGAAAGAAGTGTAAATTTAAGGGCTCGTTTGCTTTGTTAAACACAATAATAATGAGAACTAACAGTGTTACCTGTGTGGCGTAACTTCTTACAAGCACGCCGAAATCCTAACTCTTTCAAACGAACTCTGGTTCTTCTTTTGAACCGCTGGTCTTTTATGTTTCATCTTGCTAACAATGTTAGATGAGAGTACGCATGTCGTGCTTGGCTCCTTTGCATCCCTAAGGATTTTCCCCTGAAGTTATCCTAAGAGAATGTTTCTTTCTTTTTACTGTGCTGACCCAGAAATTACTTCTGGAGCTCCAGCCACCGCCGCACAGAATACATTTCACTAAGAAACGTGCTGAAAAATAAAATAAAGACAAAGCCAAAACAACCGAAGTGACACCTCAGCGACTTTGACAAACCTCCGGGGATTCTCTTTGTACTTTTGTGAGTGTGTGCGACGGGCGAGTTATATTTCCTCCCGGGGCAAAATAAAAGTCCGGCGTCGAGGTTGCCCATAAGGAGCGCTCGATTGAGATTAACGAGATTTTTTTCTTTTTTTATTCGACACTCGGTTCTTTCATTCTTTTTCTCGATACTATTTCAGCTTACGCGTCTCCAGATGGTTATCTTTTTTTTCTTCGTTATCTCATCTTGTACCCACACCCTCCCTATCTCTCCTCCGTATGTCCCGCTATACAGTTTCCGCCTCAGCGAGAAATCGGGGATGCGAACACGTCTCGGCGCGGTGAT
The DNA here is from genome assembly GCA_030522465.1 of Rhipicephalus appendiculatus. Lineage (NCBI taxonomy): Eukaryota > Metazoa > Arthropoda > Arachnida > Ixodida > Ixodidae > Rhipicephalus > Rhipicephalus appendiculatus. Next base: position 7,178 of record JALIZH010008421.1, on the reverse strand, counting down.
TGCTTTCGGTGTTTCCTTGGCAAACGCGAGCTCTGGACGCCCGATGTTCTCCGATGCCGACTCGGACGCGGCGCAACTTCTTACTGTGATCTCGGCTGCAATGCCAGTAGTCCGGAAGTTGTTACCCGGAAATGAGATCGTCCACAGAGCCTGCAAGCGTCGTGTTGTTCTTGTGTAGACGGCGGTTGTTGTTAGAATCCGGGTTTTGCGAAGGGAACGGTGTTGTAGAAGCTCACGTGGTGCGTTTTTGAGTGAGAATGATAGAGCGAGAGAGAGGGAGACAAAAAGGCAAGAAGGTTAACCAGGTTTACAGAAACTTAACCACTCGGCGTGTCGGATAAAAGGGATTACACGTACAGAAGTATCCTACGAAGGGGACGGGAGAAGCGCCATCTGTCGTAGCTCTACTGGTACAACCAGACCCGTCGCCAGAATTTTTTTCGGGGGGGGAGGGGGAGGCACCTGTTGAAAACTTTGAGAACTCCCTATTTTCATTATTTTTTCTCGGTAAAACACCCCCCTCAATCTGAATTTCGGGGGAAAGAAGGGGCTAGCCCCCCCCCCCTCCCCCTTTGCTACGGGCCTGGGTACAACATTGGACGCGTAATCAGAAGGTTACGGGTAAGGATCACCCCCGACGGGTAGGGTTTTCTGTTCGTCCACTTTAATTCATTTCATGTCACTATTACAAGGCTACTGTTAAATACGGCAATTAACGCCCCCTACCCTTTCCTTGACCCAATTTTGTGTTGGGATTTGCGTGGTTATTTCTAGCAAAGAGACGAGTCCTTCGAAAAACTTCCTTCTGTTCAAAGGGTGAAAGCAGAGATAGATAAAACACGTGAAAGAGAAAGTGCGGTGTAGTTATGACCTTGATATATAATGATATATTTGCCAAATATCTAAGTCTTTCATTATATGAGAGAACTCTGAAATGGGAACAATGCAGTACATGTATTATAAAGACATTTGAAATGTAACGCTTTCTATTCACGACAGTTCTATATTAGACGAACAGAGAACATCTCTGCATGCAATGCAGCCATCAAAACTAATTTTCAGTGCACTGCGCTGATTAAACGTGCATTGAACGACCTGAAAAGGTTTTGTGTATTTTTACGCCCCCCTGATGGGGAACCCGTCGCACGCCTATATGAGTCAGGGCATTCACTTTGTGGAGTCGTTTCGTGCAGCGCAGTGCACAGGAAAGCTACGGCAGTCCCGCCCGTATCTTCGAAAACGTAAATAGCTTTCGTTTTTTTACGTACAATACACTCGTAATACCACGGATACTTCTTGCAGTGATGGGCGGGGCCTCGCCGGTGTCCGACTATAGGATTTGATTGCTCGGATTTAATGGCTTAAACATTGAGCTCGCAGAAAAGCACAGAGGTCTGGAGCACACATGTCCGTAGGAAAACGGAAACATAAAGCACGTGCTGTAGTGTTCAGCTAAGCCTTTTTTTTTCGTTTTTGATTTTTCCGCTAGCTTACTTTCCGTGGTAACACATATAAATGAGTCGTCCCTCTTTGGTGGTATCTCATGGTTATTCCTCACTTACCTGTGGACTGTATAGCGCAACTGATCGACGGGACACAAGAAAGGTACACACACAACAAAGCTCTTTGTTGTGTGTGTACCGTTCTTGTGTCCCGTCGATCAGTTGCGCTATACAATGTACAGTCATGCTTTACCAACAAGCCCAGTCTTCAATCTTAGCAATCCTCACTTGCGCTGGGTTAGCCGTTGTTCTCATATCTTCCCATAAAAGAATCGCCATAAATTCACCTTTATATATTTTGTAACTTTCTATATTTTAGCCACCTGCGGAAGCCGAGTTGTTACGGTGCTCGGCTGCTTACCTGAAAACTGGCGGCTGTGAACGCGGCCGTGGTGTTCGCATTTCGATGGTGGCGAAATACTATAGAGGTCCGTATTCTGTGCGATGTCAGTTCACGTTAAAGAACACCAGGCGGTCGAAATTATCCAGAGCCCTCCGCTACGGCGTCCTTCATTGCCTGAGTCGCGGTGAGACGTTAAACGCCGCAAACCAACCAAACACCTTCTGTACAAGCTCTTGCGTCATGAAACACCTCATAGCATAACCACTTCCTTCGCAAGTGCGTGATGCAAGAGATGCGGTGCTTGCTATGATGTCTCTATTGCATAATACGCTCCAGCTAACACAGATGACTGAGGTACATGTTTCATTCAGTAATTTATCTTCGTCGTTCTTTCCTGTTCCCCGCAAATGTATACTGTACAGGCACCCAACTTTAACATAGTTCTGTTCGAGTTAAGTTGCTCGCGACAGAACAATCAGTTACTTTTGTATATACTTTTTTTTCATATTCTGAAAGCGCTGAACAAGCTTTTACGAGAGACCGAACTCGACAAGAGACTGTAAATTGTTTTTGAACGTTTTGCTTCATCACCACCTTCCTCCTCATCATCAGTAACACCTTCTCTCTCCTTTCTTTTCCTACCCTCCCTTTCCTAACGCTGAGTTGCAGGCCAGCAAATGGATTCAGGCCGACCACTCAGCTTTTCTGCCACAATAAACATTTCTCCCTCTCTCCCTCGTACGTCTGATTTTGTCAGATAGTTGTGAAACAACTTTATTCACTTCGCGCGAATCACACTGTTTCTTCTCAGTTGACATGTTTTGTCGAGTAATTTATCTGCACCCTTCTTTCTTGTTCTCCCACAACTAAAAGTACAGACACCCAACCTCAACTTGGTCGTGTTCGACCTAAGTTGGTTACCCGAAGATTGCACTGGTAACGGCCGTCGCCGTCGGTGGCGTCCGTTGAGACATGAAAAAAGGAAGCGATAGACATGAAAAAATAAAATTAGAAAAAAATACCCAGGGTCGAACGGGATATGAACCTGGGCCCTCTGCGTGGCAGCCGAGCATTCTACCACGGAGCCACGCTGCTGCTTGAAACTTATTTGCAAATGGACCCTATACATGCGTCATGTCGTGCAAGGAATCGCGTTAAACCACGTAATGTAGCGTGGCAGAAGACTAAAATAACAACCAGTCATCACGCAATGCTGATTGCGCAACGAGTGTGTCGATTAATGCTTCCCACCCACTGCAAAGCGCTCAGCCATAATTCATCGTCATCAGTCACATGCAGCATCAACAAAGCGGCCATAATACCTTACAGTAGTGTAACGGGAACCTTGCTTATCCACAGAAAGACGCATAATGGCGTAGTAGGAGCTGTCCTACTTCACAAAAATTATCATTTAAGGCGTAGTCGATACCTTGCGGAAAGCAAAAATTTCATACACAGTTGGCCTTGCCCCAACACGAAGCGGCACTCAGAATTCGCATTAGGCAGTATTGTAATCGTCGGTGATTTTTTTTCTTAATTTAATCGGGCACACATGTGCAGTGAGTTAAGTTTCACATGGCGCGCATTCAAGCTCCTGCTTAGTATGCACTGACTATTTGAAGGAAGAAATGCGCAAGTGCCCTGTGAAGACGGTCAACTGCGCAGAAGCATAATGATTCGAGCGAAATAAAGTTTTTTCATTAGGTTGGTAGAAACGTTTAGAATGATATGACGTGCCAGAAAAGAGTATGCAAAAGTAATTCAATGTTTTATGCAGTAAGGTGTCACAAGCCATGTGCTGTCCTTACTTTTGGTGCAGAACATGCGTTAAGCGCGTTTGTGCGTTCGTGGTGCAAGTTATTTAGTTATGCTACCTTAGAAACCTACAGGCTGCTCAAGCTTCTTGCTGTGAACCCAGACATAGGCTAGATACGGCGTGCAATAATTGGAAAATCTTTATTGTAACGCGAGAGCTAGCGTTAAGCTATCATTTCACTGCGATTTAAGAGTGCCGCTGCGGTTCTTGATTGTGGCTCTTACTGCCGCGGTTTGTCGCATTAGGCGATCCTTGCAAAATAGGGCGAACGGGAATCACCAAGTGGTAGTTATCACAGTGGTGAATAAACGCGAAGAGCATAAAGCAGCACAATTGACTGGAAGGGAAAGACTCACAGGAACGAAAGGCATGGGTTACTATACGTATATGCGCCGTGCAGTGCAGTTTTTCATCGTGACTGCAGCGCCAGAACGCACATCGTAGCGGATAAAAAAAGAGCAATATTGAGACGGGGCCGGTCAAAATAGAACGTGACGCATGATCGGGCGTGAGTGGGCGTGAGTCCGCCCTATGCATGAGTGGGCGGACTGTGGCCTGGCTAGAGGAGGGATGCGTGCACGAGTCTGTTTTCTGCGTGCCCCTAGCGGCCAATATAGGCGAACTTGGGACGGGCCACTGCGAGCACCGCAGCTCCCTCTAGTCAGTGTACGGTGTCCATACCGTTTTATTCGGCGATCTGCATCAATATCCATTCGCCCAATCAGCACTGTTCCCTTCTTTTAACAAATATGTCGATGTGCAGAAGTTGAAGTAAGGAGCGCTTCGGCTACTCCGATCCTCTTTGCTGGGTAGCAAGAAACAAACATATTAATGAGAAAGCTAAGAGAAATAAACAGGAAAGTAAACAGGGCAGCGCAGAGCTCACGGATAGGAGTTCACTTCGCTCTGGAAAGTTCGCATCTACTCGGCAGCTTTAATAGATAACTCAAACACTTCCCAGTTGTGACTGTCTAAGTGTACGTGGTGAACGCTGACATGTGTGTGCGCGCATCACTTGTTCTCTCTTTCCTTCTTGCTTTCTCTCTTCTTTTCCTCCCCTTTCCCCCTCCCCCCCGTGTAGGGTAGCAAAGCGGGTATAACCTGGTTAACCTCCCTGCCTTTCCTTTGCCTCTCTTTCTCTCTCTCTTTCTTGCACTAAAGGACGAACGGCACAATAAGACCACAAGGTGACAGATATATGGGCGTAGCCGTCCCTCGCGGAGAAGCCACTCGCCCTTTCACGCTGTTAACAAGATTGACATGATAATAAATCCCTAGCACATCAAGGGTGCACCGTTCAGAAACACCCACCGCAAACTAAAGTTGCAACATAGTAAGTTAGACGTTAAAAGTTTAAGTATATAGAAGACACGCTTGAGAGCTCATAACTGCCATATATATTTGTATATCTCACCAACCAATGTTCTTTTTCTTCAGTGTGCAAGCTTTAGCGGCCACTAAAGCGACCGCAGGAGCTATCCAGAAAATAGGGCAATGACTAAGCAAGCTAATACCGAAGAAGCCAGCGACGAAGCAATACATGAAAGAACGCAACCTAGAAAACAGCGAGAATAGGTGTTTTTTTTATGCTCTGGTAAATCGTAGGATTTTCACCCTCCCTCCTTTTACGGCATACGTTCTTGTTTCCACTTAACTGCACACAATTATATTTGCTGTTCGGCCATTCTGGTTCCGCCGAAGCTGCTTCACTGTCCTCTTTGATGACGCCATGCATACGTTATAACAACGGGCCAACGGGTAGCGTTCGGCCTCTGCTCGCATGTTGCTTTCGCCCCAGAAAAAAAGGCAGCTTCATTGCACTAATGCATCTCTGCGCCCATCACAGAAGCGAAAGGGCGGCTTGCTCTGTTTCTGCGCGTACGCCAGTGCAGTTCTGCCGGTTGTGTCCCGTGAAAGACTGCCCCGACAGTGTGGCAGCAGGTACGTTCACTGTATCATCCCGTTACCTAAAACGGTGCAGCGTTGCGGGAAGCTATTACCTGCGCGCACGTGGGTTGGTCGCTGTGCCGGCGGTCCTTTCTATTCTGCCGTGGCATGGAGGACTGAACGGGCTACGGCTTATGGCTGTTGTAAGGGAGAGAGGAATATGACAGGAAATCGAGATTGAAGTAGGCAGCTGTAGAAGTAGACTTGAAATCCGGTGTACTGTGCCCCATTCTAAAGAGAGCACTAAAGAAGGTCAAAAGAAGCGGAGATGATAAGACAAGTGCTCAGCATTGATTGTTAAACTACTTGGTACGACATTCTAAAGACAGCGTTGAACTCGTCCAACAATCAATCCTTAAAGTTGTACTGTGCCATAGAATTACTGAAAAAGGGGGCAAGAAGAGTGTTCCACACTCGCCGTAACGGCAACAGGCGGCGCTGACTGACGCTCCCACGTTTAAATGCAAATATATACCCTAAATAGTGGATTTGGGATGACCGCCACCGTAGCTCAGTGGTAGAGCATCGGACGCGTTATTCGAAGGTCGCAAGTTCGGTCTCTGCCGGTGGCAAGTTATCTTTTCTTCCACTTTTCTTTCTTCACATTTACATTACATTTACTTCAAATAATATCTCCTATACTTTCCTTGGCATCATTGTCTGTTAGTTCAAATTAATATTGTGTCTAACAAAGTAAACGAGTCCTTAAATTTACACTTCTTTCCTGAAAAAAGGGGAGAGAGGTAGCAATTAGGCGGACAATCCAACCGTTACATTAAGATATAATACAGGAAAATTTTGTTGCTGTAACAGCGCAAAGCCAACGTTAATTAGTCCACAATAATGAGGCATCGTGTAGTCAGCATTGACATCTGATTCCACATTACCATCATGTAGTCAACGTTAGGCAGAATCAGATACGTTTTTAGATGCGAAGCATCTTATGCTCGGGGCTCTGTCCCTCCCGCGTCCCCCGTCCGCCGTCCCCCGTCCCCCGTCCCCCGTCCCGCGTCCGGCCACTTTCATGACATAGGGAAGCGCCCATTATGCGAACCAGAACACTGTAGTAATATGAAGGCCGTCAACCCTAACACAGTCATCAGAGTCATGGCCAAGAACACAGAGAGGCTGCTTAGCAATGGCTAGGCAGGTGGTGTCTGTCGCCCAGGTTGACCCCATTCCTTGAGTCATGGCCGAGAGCACAGAGAGGCTGCTTAGCAGTGGCTAGGCAGGTGGTGTCTGTCGCCCAGGTTGACCCCATTCCTTAATCTTGCTTGCATGTGTTTGGAGGGGGCTTAGTCCGTCCCGCGTCCCACAGCGCATGCGCGTGCCGTCCCCCCTCTCTCTCCTACGCTCACCCCCTTTCTCTCTTCTCTAGGAATCGTCTACTCTACGGAGCGGCCTCCGCGTCCTCTCTCCTCTAGGAATACTCTACGGAGCGGCTCCGGCGTCCCACATCCCCAGAGCGCATGCGCCTCCTCTCCCCTTCTCTCCTCTTGGAATCCTCTACTCTACGGAGCGGATCCCGCGTCCCACACCCCCACAGCGCATGCACGTCCCCTCTCTCTCC
>JALIZH010008420.1:0-166147 GCA_030522465.1 Rhipicephalus appendiculatus | reverse complement strand
AATTTCGAGTGGCTTGCCGTTCTTCGCGTTACATTACAATTTGTTGCTATAGCAGTCGTTCCTTCGAACTTGTGGCGAAACAATGCAGAATAAACGCTCAACCACCTCTGTGAAGACACATTTAATTTGCTTGTTATACCGATTCCTATGATAGAGGGATCAGTCATGTTTTTTTCCATGGCGTCGCCACTGGCTGCTCCAACCCTTATACCCCTGTCACACGGGCACCTGCGAACTTCGTTAAACTCCGTGTACGTAAAACTCTGTTAGGAAGTTCGACGGCGACGGAGCTGCGGCAGTGTCACACGGCAATGACAAGGTTGTAACCGTTGCCGCGAGGGACTCAGTCGGCGCTGTTTGATTTTCGCAGAAGTATCCCTATTGCACCTCTAGTTGATCTTTTGAGAATCTTAGTTAAGTGGCTTTTACAACAAAACATTATTAAGTAGGTCTGAAGAGATAAAAGCATTAAAATTGTTTCAAACGAAAATGCATTCGCTAAATGTAGCGATGGTGACAGCCACGCTGGCCACCTTGAGGCCAACGTGCTTGTTTATTGGATGTGCCGTGCTCGACGACTGGTAGTTTTGTAGCCCGCATACAAAAGTTCTTGCGTTTCATTGCCTCGTGAGCTCACATATTGTTCTGTGTCTTCAGTCATGAGTGACCAAGTGGAAGACGTGAAGAAGTGGTTCGATATTGCATTGGTAATGGCGTCGATCGGCTCCATGGATAGAGCCAATGTGCGCGCTATAAGACACCGTCTCGTTGCGAACAGCGTGACGCTCAACGCGATAGCGTTGTACTCATTCCTGCCATGCCGACACGGGCAAACGCAAACACTGCAACAACAACCACACGCACGGATGAAATATTTTTAAATCGTGGCGCGCCAGGCACGGTGAAAGACAAGGGCATTGGTGTGGAGAGTAGCTGCACTCTGGCGTGCGTATATATACTAAAAAAAACTTACGTTATGAATGCGTCCAGCAACAAAAGCACGTTTAATATTCCCAAAATGTATTATTGTTCTGACTGCGACAATTTAGTGCTCGAAGTTTTTTCTGGCCTACAGACAACTGGGAACGAGAGTACTTCGTTCCGCCGTTAACGGAGAAAGCCGAACTTCGTTTGCGAAACGCTCCGTTTATCTTCCTTGGCGTAAGGGAGGCCGTGTGACACGGACCGCATCTCCGTTGACATAACGACGAGGGAGTTAAACGAAGTTCGCGGGTGCCCGTGTGACAGGGGTATTACACTGTTCCTCGCTTGTGTCTCCTCTTTTGGCGCAACCTGCTCAAGTATGCAACCCTCTCTTCACCGGCTGCTCCAATACTCTCTTGTAAGGGAGCCGGAGACATGGTGACATGTTTTACAAAATCGTATTCCACCGTTGTAGCCCACATAATAAATACTAAAACGCCGTATTACCTCGCGTATCACCTGAAGAAAATAGCGTAAATTCAAAATTGGGGGTGCAGTATACACGTGAATTTTGTTGTGCAAGGTGCCTTCACGGAAAGACATCATGGAAATGCAAAGAAAGTGGCAGTGACAGAAACATCTGAAAGGTGGTAGACGAGGACGGGGAAGACGCTGGCGACTGGAACCGAAATGAAAAGAAAGCTGTAGAAATCTCGACGCATTATTATATGGGTTCTTTTTATGAATATTTAAATGAATTCGCGCGGTGAAAATCTGAGGACAATACGGTGGTCTACTTATAAATGTTTTTCAGCAGGTTTCACTAAGGCGTGCGGTTATACGTAGGTATGGCTTATACGCGAGCAAAGCACGGTACATAGAAATATATGGCATCACACTGTCATTTGGTGAAAATATTCGGAAATCAAGTTTTTAACAATATAGCCTTCTCTGTAATCAACCTGCGTTGACCATATTCACAATACACTTTTCTGACAATAATTTGCTGCCTGAACTAATTTGGCGTTTTTGTTCAGCATTTACTTTATCAATTATGCATCTCGGAGCAATAAATCTACGACCAATTGCAAGGCACATGTGGAGTAACCTGCAGTGGCGGCCTAGTGGGTACTCCGTAACGTTCGTAGGCAGCAAATTGTTATCGGGATGACAACTGAAAATTCCCGTGTACTTGTATGATAGTTGACGCGATATAAATATCAGATCTAATCTTGGGGTGCAATGAGTTATCGAAGAACACGCGTCTATTTTTCATTAGTTATCAAGGGTAATTATCCTTATCAGAAAGATCACCAGTCTGAGGTAGTCACATTGCGAAGCACCAGGCAAGACTATCGCGAAAGCGAGTGGCTTCGCGGACGAGCACGCGCCGCAACTTATGATAAATCCGGCTAGCCATTTTCGAGGCGCTCTGGCGGTGCGTCGCATTCTGCGGGTCGAAACCGAACGCGCAGGTTTCAGTGATTTTTTTCAGAGCACAGCGCTTCAACTGATCCCATCTTCGTCTGGCGAGCAGCACTGTGTTCGGCTGGTTGAAAGAGAGCGCGCACCTCGCGTTCGGGTGGTTCTTTTCGGTCACTCTACTCTCGTCGAGCGCTCTCAACTGCTGCGAGTCTTCTCGACGGAGCAGTGCGAGCGCTTCCGGTCGCGTAATTTTGTTTCCCCGAAGGATCGCGCAAGCGAGGATGAAGAGGGAGGAGTGCGAGGAGAAAACCGATCTGTCGGACGGCTGTTTCGCTGCACGGTTGCACCCCCGGTTAACTCACGCCGCGACCACGGTATGTGGACAGGCCGACGTAGCGCGTTTGTGTTTGCCAGTGCGCGTACAACTATTGTGACTAGCAACTAATGGATGTGGCGCGGTTGCGGACATCAGTTGTGATACATGTAGTAGAGTTCGAACTGAAAAACGGTGAGGAAAAATGGCTTCTGAACCAACTCTGGCGTTTTGGTTAGCGAGCACGGACGGAAAGAGTATGCGGGATTGTCAACTGCTACTGCGCCAGCACGGTAAAGCGCTAGACACATGGTGCGATTCGGCACGCGGCGTACGATGAGTCACGACACATGGGGCGAACGAGCAATCAGCGCGCAGGCTCCGCCCACACACGGCACCTCAGCTTGCACGCTCGGAAAACATCGTAGCCTCTTCATTAAGTACAAAACAAACCACCTCACGCAGCCATGCTTCGTTCTCTAAGAAAATTGCCAACAAAGCTGCGCCTTCGCGAGCTACAATCATCGCAACAGCCCACCTTCACTTACGACTACGAGCGTAGGCCTAGCTAGGCTGACGCTTTCGGTAGCGCCGATTGCGCTCAGACGCGAGCTCATTGTCGAGCGCTTATTTTTGCCAACACGATTAAAACTTGTACTCTTATATGACGCGTTTACACGCGCAATTGGTGTTATCGACGGCCTCGACGTGAAGAGCAAGGGTGGGAACGAAGCGAGCCGGTTCGCCGAGACGGCCGGTGCTAATGTTTACCTGTGAAACGGCCTTCCTTCACGGCTCGATATCTCGTTGGTGGTTCGGAAACGGACGCCGCCTTGCAGAAATGGCACACTGCAAGCATCACTTTATTCAATCATGAGATACTTCACGTCAGAAACAGTTTATCCAATGTTTTTCATGCCACTGACAACGACGATATCCACATATACCAGGACGATCTGAGCCATCGCAGCGGCGAGGAACGAACCAGCGGCACAGGTTGGCACGGGCGCCACCAGTGGCGCCCCTTGTCGCGCTACCGCGCTGCCATTGGCTGCGGCCGCCAGACCGGTGCGGTAGCCGCGCGGCAACCTTAGACAGTTATAGTATAGCGCTAGCGTGATAGCGGGCGTTACGGGAATAGCATTACCGTACCGTTACCGTGCGCTGTGGAAAGTGAGTTATAGTTTAGCGGGATAGCGTTTACGTACCCAAGCTGGCACGGTGGCGTCACCTAGCGGAGGGTGAATGCATTAAAAAGAGGGAAAATAAAAAAAACTGTGCATTCTCGCCTGTATCCCCGCGCGCAGCAATATTAGTACTTTTATTTAGTAATAATAAAACTAAATAAATATGAACCACGGGCCTAAAGCGCGAATTTTTATGTTGCAGATTTGTTTACACCGATCTTCTAGTTAGGCCTGCGGACGTTCGCAATGGGAAGCGATCTGAAAAACTAGGCTAAGTTATCCGTCGTACTCGGTCGTCGAAGCTACCTGAAGGCAAGCGAAGCCATTTTGCACAGTTGTTAGCTATGAAAGAAGTGGATCCGTCCCCACCAACGCATAATTCAGTTCGAAGCGGGCGTGCAAAACCGCCGCCATGTTTTACGTACACTACGTAGACCACGCAAACACGGTAACGCTAAATCTGAAAAATAGCGTGCGTGCGGTACACGCTACGGGCCTTTTAGCGTACTGCGCATGCGCATTTCGATCCCGCTATTCCGCTAAGCCCGCTATCCCGCTAAGCCCGCTATACTATAACTGTCTAGCAAGTTGGATGCCCGCGCGGCGTGCAAATCGGCGCCGCATGCTGTTGGAACCTGTTGGACGTCTGTCGGATGCGGCTGTTGGCACGAACAGCCGTACGGCAAATCGCATCCGAATTCGCACCATGTATCCAGCACTTAAGGCCTTTCTGCCTGCGAACCTGCTGTTTATTTATATGTTGGAAGTGTGTTGAGGAAACTAACAACGAGCACGCAGTCAACGCAGCGGCATCGCCTAAAGCGCTGGACACATGGTGCGATTCGGCATCCGATCCGACGTGCGGCGCCGCACGCGGCGTACGACGATTCACGACACATGGGGCGAACGAGCAATCAGCGCGCAGGCTCCGCCCACACACGGCACCACAGCTTGCACGCTCGGAAAACATCGTATCCTCTGCATTTAGTTCAAAACAAACAACCTCACACAGACATGCTTCGTTCTCTAAGAACATTGCCAACAAAGCTACGCCTTCGCGAGCTACAATCATCGCAACAGCTCACATTCACTCACGACTACGAGCGTAGGCCTAGCTAGGCGGACGCTCTCGGTAGCGCCGCTCGAGTTCAAACGCGAGCTGATTGTCGAGCGCTTATTTTTGCCAGCACGATAAAAGCTTGTGCTCTAATATGACGCGTTTACACGCGCAATTGGTGTTATCGACGGCCTCGATGTGAAGAGCAAGGGTGGGAACGAAGCGAGCCGGTTCGCCGAGACGGCCGGTGCCAATGTTTACCTGTGAAACGGCCTTCCATCACGGCTCAATATCTCGTTGGTGGTACGGAAACGGACGTCGCCTTGCAGAAATGGCACACTGCAAGCATCACTTTATTCAATCATGACGTATTTGACGTCAGAAACAGTTTATCCAATGTTTTTCATGCCACCGACAACGGCGATATCCACAAATACCAGGACGATCTGAGCAATCGCAGCCGTCGCAGCGGCAGCGGCGGGGAACGAACCACCGGCACAGGTTGGCACGGGCGCCACCAGTGGCGCCGCTTGTCGAGCTCCCGCGCTGCCATTGGCTGCGGCCGCCCGACCGGAGCGGTAGCCGCGCGGCAACATTCAGCAAGTTGGATGCCCGCGCGGCGTGCGTATCGGCGCCGCATGCTGTTGGAACCTTTGGACGTCTGTCGGATGCGGCTGTTGGCACGAACAGCCGTACGGCAAATCGCATCCGAATTCGCACCATGTGTCGAGCACTTAACTACGCGCGGATTGTCTGCATGACTTTTGATCTTGTTAGTTTTGAATATAGTGAACTTCTAGAACACTGTAGTTTGAAGTAACGACGAAACACGGCGTTGCTGAACTCACTCGTTCGGACAGCTGCGCGAGCACGGAAAGACGTTTAGAGTTTTATTGCATGCGTGCGCATAATCTGGTTCTTGAACACTCATTCACGGCACAGGCTGGCAATTCGATGTTCGTCGCATGGCAGATATGTCGGAAGCATATTGTGTAGACGAACCGTTCGCACGCATATCACCTATGAATATCGCGAATCAGTGTGCATAGCACACATGCTAGATCTGTCATGAGTGACTGTGCATCTTAAAAATCACGAAGTCGTTCAGTTCAATTTTAAATGTGTTTCCCCGAGGGGTCACGTTCAATTTCGCGAGGGGTCGCGTTCAATCTTAAATGTGCAAAGCTTTTGTTTCAATCATTTAGAAAGTATGAAAGCGCATACAACAGAAAATGGGACAGGGCAAACAGGCGCAAAGAATACTGCACTGAGAGTTTTGATTCACGAGATCACATTTTTATCAGAACGCAGAGTGCGAAACCTGTCGCGGAGTTCAAGTGACATGCACACATTATTATAATTATATCGCATTATTTGAGAAAAAAAAAGTTTTTTTTCTTTCCCGCTTTTCTTTTTTGATTTTTTTTTTTTTGCGATTTCCCAGTCGACAATCCAAGACGTTTTCGTCGCTTTAGTGTATTCGGTGAGCCATGCGTAAGCATCTCCGTCCGTGCCGAGGCCAACGCGAAGCACATCGATGTCCTCGGTGGAGGCTGCAGCATCTGACTCGGACGCGAAAGTCCTGGCTGCACGCCATAACTAGACAGTCTGTAGCGTCGCGTGCGTTTTTTTTTTTTTTTTTATTAGCGCCAGTATGCCCTACGGCATAAGTTAAATAAACAGAAAGAGTTCTGTTTCCCGTATGCGTTCGTTGGGTACGATATTCACTGTGGGTAACGGAGGCACGGAGTTGCAACAGGCGCGAACGTTCCGCGGGTGCAACCCAGCGGCGGAACAGCCTTCCGCCGGTCCCGGTTTCCTCCTCGCACTCCTCCCTTTTCTTCCTCGCGTTCGCGATCCCTCGGGGAAACAAAATTACGCCTTGCGGTCACGCGTTCGAAACGCCGTGGTAACCTAGGTTAGCGACTATGGTCCCTTGACAGCGTTACAGCGTCGGGAGCTTCGGCTAAGCTTCGACACCCGGCTTCGACTAGAAACTGGATTTTCGCTAGTCATGTGGTTCCGCCTGCGCCGGATTTCCTCCGGGAGTAGGCGTCACGTTCGGCTGGCGCACTAATGCTCTGTATCCGAGTTCGGGCAACCCGTATCCGTCCTCCTGTGAGTCGGAGGACGGAGGCAACCAGTCGAAGATAGCATGCATAAGAACGCGCTGAGGCGCTGTCACGGGACCCTCCAATCACGGTACGCGACCGAAGCATCACATGACGCCGGCAGCTGTCGTTCGATCGTCACATCAGCCGCAGCTCCACGAGCAGTAGCTGCGCGCCTCCTTTGTTTGCAACACAAGACATGATAACGTGTTTTCCTCTTTCAGCCTCCGACAGAGCAAGCAGCTGCACGTTAGGCTCAGCCGTACGTTATCTTGCTCGGGTCAGGAGCGGGCTTCGCGTTATTGCAATCTGAGTAAGAGCATGGCGCCCAGTCGAATTACCATGAGTTGTGCAAGGGAGTATGCGCTTCGTATCGATGCGTTTGCATTTCTGGATAGAGCCTCGGCCGTTCACTATGCGTATTAGGCTCTGCGATGTAGTAGGCATCTGTAGTGACATCTTAAACCGATATGTTTTCCGGAGTTGTGATTGCGTTTGCTCAGTGGCTTTATTTTTGTATTGTGAAATGTGAGGTAAAACATAGATAGATAGATAGATAGATAGATAGATAGATAGATAGATAGATAATTGTTCGGCTTTAACGTCCCAAAAACAAATGATTATGAGAGACGGCGCAGTGGAGGGCTCCGGAAATTTCCACCACCTGGGGTTCTTTAACGCGCACCTAAATCTAAGCACACGGGCCTCGGGCATTTTCGCCTCCATCGAAAATGCGGCCGCCGCGGCCGGGATTCGATCCCGCGACCTGCGGGTCAGCAGCCGAGCACCATAACCACTAGACAAGGCTGGGCGATACCGTGCTACAAAAGTATTGCAATAGTATTTCAGAGATAATTTTGAGTATCTGTATTTCTGTAGCGAGATAGATAAAAAAATGTGTGTGTATTTCAGTAGTGACGTACTTTTACAATGTGTTGATGGTATCGCGATACCCTGCAGGGCACGGGTATCTCGTTATTTTTTATCGGAAGTCAGCTCAGGCGCGTTTTCAAAGGGTGGAATGAAGTTTTTTATTTGTGCCAAGACAAGCAAAGGCGCGCCGCCGGTCAGCGACATAGGAAGGGTGGCGATGGTTTCACCTCAAGCACAGAATGGCCCGTGTGGTAAAGCGCACGATTCCACTGACAGCGGAATCACGGAAGCAGTGTTGCCGGCCTCTGCTGAGTAAAGCCGCTCTGTCTCAAGGACAGCGCAGTAGGCTTAATTTTTTACCGCCGCCAAGCCATTACTTCTTGACTCCCCACGTGGATACCACCTTCAAAGAGAGGCATTGCAACGCTATGCGCGCGTCCTGTTCTCAAAGTGGCGGCATTTGCAAAAAACAGTTCCCGTAGTGGCGGCGGTATAGTGACTAGAAGACGGCTACCCTGCCACGATGCGCTCCTAACTGATTTACAATCCGTGAAACGGTGTTTTGTGGTACCAGGCGCCCCCAACCACCGGAGCGGACTTCGCCTATTTCGGCTTGCTGAAATGGGTGCTGGTAGTGTAGGTGGTGGTGAGGGCATTATTGAAGAGTGCCCCTTTCGGCACAGGCGACGAGTGCTTTTTGATCGGGCGCTCTGAGCACCTGTCCCTGTTCCCACGTCTGCTTTGAGAGAGCTGGTAGAAGCGACTTGGGAAGGCTTAAAGGGACCCTGAAACGGTTTTGACGATTTTGTACAAACACATTGGGCCGGTAGACCAAGTCCTAAGGGTCATTTACAGACTGATTTAGGCTCTCTCCGTAAACTGTGTAATTTATTACAATGCTTTAAAGCATCGAATTGCTGCAGATCACGGCGGCTCAGTCAAACGCGTTTTCAACCGCCCATTCACAGTACGACAGCCACTGTAAGCGCGACGTCACCCAGGCTGCTGATCTGATTGGGCGTGAAATACCTGGGAATGCGCGTAAGTAAGATCGGCTGGTAGGGTGGTGGCACCTGTCGGCGCAGATATCGACCACTCCGCGATCTTCGTCTCTGTTGCCAGATGGCGTGCTTGCTGTCAGGCGCCCTGGGGTATGGTCTCCGAGATTGCGCGCGACGTGTCGGCGTGCAATCTCGGATGTGATGACTGGGCGAAGCTCAAATCGTCGAGTGCGCTCATGAGAGCTCTTCTATCGCCAGCGATGCTAGCGTTTCTCATGAGATGAGGAGGCAAGGCAGGGGTGAGAAGGAGGGTATGATATAATTGTCGCTAGCGGCTTTGATACACGGCGTGTCGCTAAATTTGTGGTGCGAATGGTGTGACGATGGTTTAGCCTAAACGCAGACAAAACTTCAAAAAAAAAACGTTTCAGGGTGCCTTTAAGCCCTCTCACCCCCCAGAGATCGTGATTTTAGCAAGTCATTGTTTGAATTGGGCTATTTGGAGCTAAAAATGGCTGGCCTGTATGGGCATGGGAATCCCCAACCGTCAGGTCCGGCGCCGACCGGGCCATATGGCTGATGCATCTGATGATGGGGACCGATTCGGCTTCCAAATTGTCACAACAGACCCAAGTGAAGTCGGTAATGTTTTGGTACCTGGGTGACCCAAGAAGAGATACACCATGTTGCAGAACTATCGAACTGTCAAGGGGTATATAGTAAAAATAACATGAATTTGTGCTCGTCTGCAGCTATGGAGTGACTTTTTCTTTCGCGAGTCTAGCGTTGAGGCCGGACCGACGCTGTCTATAAGAAAGCCCATTTGAGAAGCTCCAGTTGCTTAAGTGCAATGAACGCAGCAACCTTCTCAGCAAAACAGATATGGGAAAAATAAATGTATACTTATTCCAATTCACTGGTGTTTGTTAGTGATACGAGTGACTCACTTGAACTATGCTATTTCTAGCATAGCTCATTTTGTTGTCACCAAATATGTCGATTTTATTGTCCAATGCTTGTTACCCTTACTGTGATATAGTGCACATTTTATTACAGCGAAAGCTGTTTTGAGATCACAACAAGGGCTATTTTTGGCTGCGTAGTTGTCCGCCGCCGCCGCCACCGGTGTCCGTAACCACTACTGCGCGAAACAAGAAAAAAAAAACGAAGTAAGAAAAGACATCCAGGATGTAACGGGGTTCTAACCTGGGCCGTCTTTTTGACAGCCCAGTGTTCTACCACAGAGCCGTGTGGTTTTTTTTTTTCATGTTATTTATTACAAATGTGCGTAATGTACATCATAGCGAGCAAAATACTCAAGGGCGCCTCTACAAGCGTACATTAAGCGTTGCACAGAATGAAGTTCTAAATAGCAATGTTTTCTACAAAGGAATCAGAGCAGTGTATTTCGTGAACGGTGGATACCAGTCCGGCGGGAACTCTAGCTGTTGATAAAAATGTTTGAGCTGTAGAGCCATTTGTAGGAATTGCAACCATTATGATAAAATTGGTTCCGCGTGCCTGTCTAACATTCGAGTTTTCCATAAACTGTGCATTCCCATTGGTAAGAGCATGTCAACAGGCATAGAATGGCTTTTGGGCGGCATGAGATAATCCATTATATAGAGAGCTGTGCAATGGTGCAGGAAATGACATATATAATGTATCGTTCTATAGATCTTTTTCCTTGAGATAGAAAACAAATAATCATTAGAGAATCTGACTGTCAGAAAACGCACTGATTTGTACACTTCACGCATGAATACTTGAAAATAGGGGGCGAGACGCAGTTAGCAGTCACCACTAAACTTGGCAAGACATCGGCGAGATTCACTTGCAATAATGATCGATGCAGCGGATGAGCGCAGTTCCGAAAGTAGAAGAAACGAGGCACCAACTGTCTGACAAAGAGGCGCAGAGCCATGTCGGTGCTCGAAACTCCTTCGTAAAAAGACCCTATACAGGCGTCATGTCGGAAAGAAACCATGTTAACATATGTAATCTAGCGTGGTAGAAGAGTAAAATAACAACCAGGCGTCACACAATGCGAATTGCGTAACCAGTGGGTCGTTGAATGCTTCCAACCCATTACAAAGGGCTCAGCCATAATTCTTCATCTTCATCAGCCGCAGCATCAACAAAGTGCACATAATGCTTTGCAAATGCGTAGCGGGTACCTCGCTTTTCCGCGGAATGACGAATAATGGTGTTGTGGGTGCTTCCCGGCTTGACAAAAAAAGAAAAAAATTACACCATCTCTCACTAAAGGGAACCATGTGTAGATGTGAAGCAGCGGGCGCTAACGCTTACACTGGGGGTGGCGTTGACGATGGCGCTCATCGCAGCGTTGCGCAGGAGAGAAAACTGGGGAGGCGCAAAGCACGCAGTGATGGAGCGGTGTTTCCTACTGGAACATGTCAATCGCTGCTAATGGGCAATGAGAGACAGATGACTCCGACTGGACACAGAGACCCGCAGTCCGCTTTTAGTTAACGCGCACGCCGCGAATTTTTATTGTTCAACAACGCACAGGAGAAATCTCCCACCGGCACCACCTTGCAGGTCGAAATCCATTGCCATATATACGGAGTGGCCAGTGAACGGTTGTACAGCGCGAGGAGTCGGTTTTTTCAACCAAGAAACTCGCTAGCAGACGCTGCCTGCGTCGGCGTCGCGAGGCGAGAGAGGGGGGGAGCGTAGGAGAGAAGAGAGAGGAGGGGACGCGCATGCGCAGTGGGAGTGTGGACGCCGCAGGCAGGGATGCCTAGAGGAGAGAGGGGAGAGCGTAGGAGGGGAGAGAGGAGGGGAGGAGCATGCGCAGTGAGGGTGTGGTTGCCGCGGGGAGGGATGCCTATAGGAGAGAGAGGGGGGAAAGGAGGTTTTTTATTTATTAATTTTTTTTTGAAAGGGTTTGCGCATGCGCAGTAAGGGATGTCACGCCGCACACCGGATTAAGCTCCGCCATAAGATGCTTCACATGTAAAATACGATTTATGGCGTAGTGGGTACCTAGGAAGCGTACTTGTATTGTAGCCCCAAGAGAGTTTACAAAAGGCTCTAGAAATTCCGCTCTTCCAGCTTTCACTGTGACTCTGCTGCGCTTCCCGCGCAGGCCTGGCGTTTTTCTTTTTGACACGTGTAAAGATGTCGTTATTACCATTTAAGTACTTTGCAACCCCCCCTCCCCTCTCTGTAATGCCTAATGTCGCTGAGGGCGCTGTAATAAATAAATACTGCAAGTTTCAATGCACTGCATCATTGTTTACAACATTATACTGCACTTAATAAAATTCTTTACGGGGTATGAACATCCCTGAAATAAAAAAGAAGTATTCCAGTAACTGTGTTGCTGTATCTGTATGTATCTGTACGAAAAAGTATCCGGGATACTTTTTTCGTCCGAAAGCATCTTCGAAAAATCCCTTCACGTCAAAAGAAAATATATCTTTGTACCTGTATTTCAGGCTTTTGACGCCCGTATTTCGATATGTGTATTCCGGAATACTTGTCCAAGTATCTCTGCCCAGCCCTGACAGTAGGCCACCGTGACGGGTCGCAAACGTTTTCCATTTGTGTTTTGTAATATTATAGAAACTAGAACTTTTCTCGCCAAGAGGGCGGGAGGTTTCAATACTCCCACGATATTTCCATGAGTTCATCAATAACACATGTTTATTCGGCGCGATGAATTCCTGGATGGGACGTCAGTGGTTCGATTCGTGTAGGAGGCTTCTCCGTGAAGGTGAAACGCTCCAATGCTTGTGTATTAAGTTTTAGGGCTGACCTAATGAACCGCGCGTGATAAAAGCTATGCAAGATCCCTGCGCTACGGCATCCTTAAATATTGGCTCGATATTTAGATGTAGAACCCATTCAAGATTTAGTAAGCTGATCTACCTTTAAGGGACACATTCCTTCAGAAGAGTGTTATGGGCATTCCGTGAGTGGTGCTCGGTCTTGCAGCCACCCAAAGTAAATTGCTGACTGACGGATTATACCCAATGAGTCATTGATAATGAAATGCTTTAAAGTAGTTCTACTAAAAGCGATTTCTTCTAAGGAGACTAGATTGCGAAAACGGGTGTGCAAAAATACTTCGAAGTTGTATCGCGATACGAAAGAAGATGCTCGGGTAAAAAGTAGTTAAGATACAGATAGAAAATCCTATCTCAATTATTCTGTCCGATACGATGCCTTCAAACTTTATCTTAAGGCTACTTAGATACATTTGCAAATTTATTTTCATAGATCTGTATTGTCAAGTGAAGTAGCGCACACGTAGACAGGGACGGAGTGAGCATGACCACACAAGCGTTTGTGCCGTTTTGCTTACTAAGTGAGCGCTATTCCTCCTACGTTATATCAAGCCGAAGCTGCTCTTCATGTACTGCTAAACATCAACAACGTAGTTTATAACTTAGCAGCACATGTCCATGCCCAAAAATGTTGCTTGATAGTCTGTCAACTTCGACCAACCTTGTTTTATTTCAATGCGGTGTCTGTTAGTATGTCAAAAGATATGTCTTTCTTCGTCACGGTATGCCATTGTCATTCCGAAACAATTTATTCAAGTTCTCTTGGCTGCTTAGCGTGACAGCATTTTTATGGGCTGCGCTGTCAGCGGTTCTGGCTTGTCGCTTTTGTAATTGATGGGAGTCCGTGTTCTGTTTGTTGGCAAGCTATTGGGAGTGGCAATCTGGAAAGCGAAGCACGGGTTTTTTCAGCGCAAGACATGCATAAAGCTTGTTAAATTTGATTAATAAGCTGAAAGAGTTTTGGCTTATTTTGTAATCACTAAATTTCAACGAAACAAGGAAGCAAAAGTGTTTCATTGCTATATAACATCACCATATACAGAGCATGTAGTCTTCTTCGAGCAAGTGATGAATTGCAAAAGGATTGAAAGCTGGGCTAGTTGGTGACTGTACTTGAACATTTTTGAAGCAGCGCAACGACGACACGGACGGTTTGTGCTGTGGTTTGTGTTTCTATTCTCTCCGTCCGTGTCGTCGTTGCGCTGCTTCAAAAATGATGAATGCAAACCCCTCTTCATGACGTCTTTTATGTACTTTTGTTTGTGACGAGGTGTTCCTACGTATGTATTCATATACGTTTATTTCACCAGAATAAATTTCAGTTGATAGTCAGAGCTTCGTCTTCGTATTTACCGCGCTGTTTCCTGATTGAAGATGTTCAACCAACTAGCCAACAAGTTCACGTTATTAGACGTCTTCTAGCATTCCTTCGGCATTCTTATATCCCTTGTTACACAGCCAGCCTAAACCGCGGTTAACGTAACCGCGGTTACGTTAACCGCGGTTCGCTTATGTTACACGGTACGCGAAACCACGGTTACGCCGCTAACCGCGGTTGCAGGAAACCGAGCTTGGAAACCTCGGTTAGGCAGTTAACCGAGGAAATAGCGGCGCCCATGAGCGATGAGTGCATGCCGGCGAGCGTGCGAGGAAAACGGACGAACTGGACGGCATGAACCACGGAAAGCCTGACAAGGCTATGGGAGCATGATTCGCGTGATCTGTGGAGCACGTCACGCAATGCAAAGGTGTACGCGGCAATAAGAGCCGAGTTAAACGCCGAACTGCCGCCTGAAATAGAGCAGTTCACGCTAAAACAATGAGGCTTTGCCGTAAATTATGCATATATTCGCATAATTGTACGTTTGAAGAACATTATGCAAGAAATAAGTGACATATTTGTGTACAGAATGGCGATCTGCTGATTAGTGCGTCAGTTAGTTTGTTGTACGCCAGGTGGTGTTAGCCGCCTTAACCAAGGACGCTTTCGCGCTGTGTAACATCGGCGAACCGTGGTTGGCGCTAACCGCGGTTCCACGCGGTTAACCGTGGTTGGTCGTAATCGCGGTGAACTTGCCTGTGTAACATGGGTATTATTCCCTCTATGCCTGTTGCATCGATGACGTACGGTGGCATGTGGCTCTAATAGGGGGCTGAATGTATGCTATCTACGTTCTGAGGTTAATCTGTTGATAACTCGGGGATCGTGACATGAATAGCGTTTTATGCACCACTGTGTTGTGATCAGTCGTTGAACCTGGTGTTTGAGCTTTTGTTTTACATCGTAGAGTGTCCGTGATATTCATTCCACAGATGTGCGTTACAAAACTCTGTTGAGGTTATTGCCCACGCATCTCGAGCCATAAGCAACGACGACGTCTGAATTTTCTAATCCTAGTAACGATACTCTAATTTCTGGTCAATGTGGCTTTGATGTAACTTGCCAGAATGGTGTCGTGAGACGAGATTTGTGGCGTTAAAATACTTTTTAGACAGGTGACACGATAACAAAACTGGAGCCATTGGTTTAGGCCTTTACTCTCGGTGCTCATTTATTTTAAAAAAGCTAATAAATATTTTAATTGCAACAATGATCGTGCCAAGTTTCGCAAGGCATTAGTGCATAAGATGAGGTGATCTAATCTGTGCACGTGTTTAATCAGCGAACTGAACGGGAAATTCAATTTTTATTCCTGGGGTCAACGACCATTTCATGACAGATTCACTAGGCGGCCACATTTTCAGCGTGCGTCGCGGTGAGAGGCGCGCACGCACGCAACAAAACGTTTTCAGATTATTTTTTTCTTATATAGCACACGCGCGGAGTGGAGCGTGCAGCCAATGCAACGTCGGCTGCTCTCGCGCAGCTGTTCCTTCTTCGCGAGCAGCTGCGTCGCTGAGGCACTTCCGTAGCCGCACTATTTGCGTGCATTGCCGGTGGGACTCCGAGCATTTGCGAGAGCACTACGTTTGCTTCCGCGCAAGAGTAAAGTTCCATGTTCGAAGAGGACTACCCAGCCCAAAACACGCTCGCGCATGCGTACAATACACTACGCAGCAACGGCAGCGGTCCTTCTTGAACAGACCATCGCATGCAAAAGTTCAGCAAAAGCAAAAATATACAACGAAAACATTGGACGCGGAGTGACACGGGCTTTCGAAGGAGCCTCGGGGCATGGCGCTTTGTGAAATCCAGCGTCTGCTGCACGCAAGTGGGGAACTTCAGCGCAATTGAGAGCAGACGAAGATACCTCCTCGCCACCACCCTCGCCACACCAGCTGCGGCCGAACTTAGCACTCACGACGAGAGACCGCGGAGACATGATCCAGGCAGAAACATGTCCGTGAGCGACCCGCTTCTGAAGCAGCTCAAAGGTAAGTACTTCAAAAGGGATGACGTTTGGGCTTGTTGGTAGTTCATCTTGCATGAGAAACCATAGCGCGGTAACGAATAACACGGGACAAGAAGCGCACCTCCTGTCTGCTTCTTGTCCCGTGTTATTCGTTACCGCGCCATGGTTTCTGATGGAAGGGTAGGTATACCGACTAGGCGACGCTGCTGTGCGCGAAAAGCGCGCGCTCTTCATTAACCGGCTGACTGCTCGTGTTACGCGTTTTAAGGAGACGACACAACGCGCACGTAAACAATCCCGAGCACTGACACTGACTGACAAGCTATACACATATATTCCTTGGAATCCCGTTGCGTATTGTAATAATAATAATAATATCTGGGGTTTAACGTCCCAAAACCACGATATGATTATGAGAGACGCCGTAGTGGAGGGCTCTTGAAATTTCGACCATCTGGTGTTCTTTAACGTGCACTGACATCGCACAGTACACGGGCCTCTACCATTTCGCCTCCATCGAAATGCGACCGCCGCGGCCGGGATCGAACCCGCGACCTTCGGGTCAGCAGCCGAGCACCGTAGCCACTGTTCCACCGAGGCGGACCGTTGCGTATTGTCGATCGAACGTTCTATCTTATCTTGCAACATTACGAGGTAAACATAGTCACCTGGTCGCGTTTTCTTTGTAGGGTAAGGAACAGCAGGTGGTCGATATTTCTCTGAATATTTCCGCCGCTTGTTTCCAAGTAAGTATACATTTCGGGAACGTTTTACCAGATAAATCTTTATGTAATGTGAATCTGAACGCCACTAGGCCAAATTCAAACACCCACATTCTGCGGCGTTAAACGAGAAGAAAGAGCGAGTGTAGAGAGGAGCTTTCGTTCGTGCCTGTTTGTTTTTCGTTTTCTTGTATATGCGCAACGTATGCTGCGTTAGACGTATAGCTTTCGCTCGAAATGTGCGTATGCTTGGTAATTTAGCACAAGATCTTGGCCATTCGTTTCAAGAGAACACTCTGCCTGACGGGTGATATGGCACATTGATAATAATACTAATTTAGCTGACATCTTGGTCTTTCATAAATTGTGCTCGCCGGATGGTAGTTCCCTGAAAGGATTATGGTTCGAAAGGCCGTCTTCTGTAGTGGATATATGTCATGATAATGAAGACGCGACTGCAATTTTTGTAAATGCAACACGCAAATCTTTTAAACGTGCAAAGTGTCTCATGTATATTAGAATATCAGTTTTCAGTACTTTCGTGTTGATTTATTCACCGTTATTCATGTCTTCGTACAGATGTAAGCTCACGTAAATTAATTAATTGTTGGGGTTTAATGTCCCAAAACCGCGATATGATTATAAGACGCCGTAGTGGAAGGCTCCGGAAATTTCGACCACCTGGGGTTCTTTAACGTGCACCTAAACCTAAGCACACGGGCCTCGAGCATTTTCGCCTCCATCGAAAATGCGGACTCCACGGCCGGGATTCGATCCCGCGACTTGCAAGCTCACGTAAACGGGGTTGCAATCTTATCAAAAGGCCGTATCGCGGTTTTCATTTGCTAGTTCTTCGTTGAGTTGCTTAAGTAGCCGGAAATGAAACTGAGTGACAGACTGGATTAGTGATTGATTGATTGGCTGTCAAGCTCATTGACGGACTTTTCATCGGTTCAGTGCCGTATGACTGACGTTTGATAAGGTATCGCACTTATAACACGTATCGCACGCTTTCATTACTTGATAAGGGGCTTTCGGGATTGGCAATGTACAGGAGCTGTTATCTTCTCCGCAGAAGCAAAAACATTATATTTAAAACGTCTTACAGGAACTGGCCGCGGATCTTGCGGCACTCAGCTGCACAGCTCGTAGGATTCAACGAGAAACACCGATGAAATAGACCGCATTTACAGACTTCCAGTCAACCTTGAAGTGTCTGTTATTCGATCTACGTCGTGGGTCACAAGGCCAGTTCAGTAAATGGAAATGAGGGTGCATTGGCGATCGATCATCATGCTGTGTGGGTGATTCAGCGCAAAACTGAAGAACAATGCCTAACGACACAAGAAAACGCGGCAGATACCGCACTCGCAACTACTCCATTTCAGAACAAACTTTTTGTATTTATGCACCCGTGCCCTCTCCGACGTCACATGTGTAATAAACGATATAAGCACACTTGTCAGTGGTACATCGTGTGCCCTCTGGCGTTAAACATAGGGATGTGCCCCATGGGAACATCATACTTATACAAAAGAAAATGAAAGTATATTTGGATCATATCCCAACCCAGTCGTCAAAGATAGCACATATCTGTGCGACGCTGACGAAATCACTATATTCCTAACATGATTAGGTATACTGTAGCGTCAAGAGTTGCTAGTCCTTAGAGGCAAGCAATCTCAATAACATCTGTCTTTGATAATACTTTGTCATACCCTGCATGTCATACCCTGAGCGACGATAGAGGAGTCCGCCAATGTTGGGTCAGCTGTACCAAGTAAGCGCCACTTTTCGAAAACGTACTCCCTGATATTAGTGTACCTCTGTCTGTAAACAAATTGCACTATTCCAAAGTTCGATAGGTTTCTTTCCGAAAGCACTTGTAAAGCTTTTGCTCCATGTGGCCCAAGAAGTTTTTGCATATGAAATGTATTTGCAAGTTGAACCACTTCCGTACGTTCCCACAGAGAAAAGGCCTCATATTAAAGGGCCCCTAAACCACACCGAGTTCAAAGGCGAGACGGTAGTTTCTTTCTCGCCTTCCTACAAGCGCTATCTCCTCCTCACCACTTATTTCTTCATAAAGCACGTAGAATGTCAGCACTAAGCGTTGAGCCAGTCAGGATTTGGCGCTTTTTGACTGGCCCGCTGCTATCACCCCTTTGTTTTCTGCGTCACAAACGCAGAAAACAAAGTGAAATCACGGAAAGTCGAGCTAGTTGGTAGGAATGCATATTTGAATAGCGCAAAAAGACGCAGGGACACAGGCGAGAGTATCGCCTGTGTCCCTGGCCTAGCGCCTGTATCCCTTTCCTGCCCGAGAAAAATATAATAGAAAAATTGCTCAGTTGCTCAAAAATTATTAATGTTTGCTCTATTGTAATTAAGTTTTCAAAGGTTAAACTGTAAGAATCGGAGTATTTGACCTAGAAAACAGACCCGCACATATGTGCGGGCTGGGCTTTTATTCATGTGATTCACTGCAGCGAGGAATAAACTCATAACGGCTAAGACAAAGCAAAAAAATGCGTGGTCAGCACTGCGAGTGCAACATTTTAAAGTATTGTGGGTCGCTTTTGAGGCACAGGTATAAGTTGCACTTCATACATCGCGTCTTTGAACAAGAAGCTACACTTGCCAGCCTGCAGTAATGTGCAGATGTCAAGCTGTATACTGATCACTAGAGACCGGATTTTAGGCAAATGCCTATTTTGTTCCTTGCGTTCCTATCGTGCCACTTTGATATATGAGCATGAACTATAGGTTAGAGAGGGCTTTTATAGTGTTTTTATAGTGCCTATAAATGCCTATTTTTGACGTTTCTGCCTAAATTACTATAGAGGCCTATAAATGCCTATTTTCAAAATCGGTGCCTATATGAACACTATTTAACCTCAAATTTTGCTTTAGAGTACAGTTGGAGACCGTTATTCATTTTACCGGGCAAAATTGACCTTTCGGAACTCTATGGGCTGCAACCTAGTTGCCCTAGTTCAACAAACTAGGTTGCAGCAAGGAACAGGAGGTGACTGTGGAGCTACAGGAAGATGTAGAACGAATGTGAAACCTTGGAGTTGGTAAAAAACAATCGGATGTCTACGTGGTTTTTGTTTTGTTTGTAATTTACTTCTTAAAGGGCGCTTCACCAGGTCACATCAGAAATTTTAGTTAGACACTTGAAGTCATTGCGTGCCCAATCAAGAGCTTTGTAGAACAATATTTTTTTAATTGGTTCGTTATGAGCCGCGAAAGCACGATGCGAGGAGGTGAGCTTGAAACCTTTGCCACTCGCCCCGGGTAGACTTCGCAAGCCAAATTACTTCCCTGCCTTCTTCGGTATGGGAGCAACTCGGAGCCGAAGATCACACGACGCAGACGCATCAACACGCCATTCGCACGCAAGGTTACATTCGCATGACATGCCCAAGCCAGGTCGTGCCCGCAAGCGGTGTTGTGTCGTTTCGGCGTTCTCTGTATTGTACTGCCTGTTTCTGTGGGATGGATCCCTCAATGCGCGCACGTTTGGAGAGGGTGGCATGGATCATGTATCCTTACCACGACACAAAGTGTCGCACCGCTGGAACTGCTCTAAGGGACGATGCACCGAAAACACGCCAATCGTTGTCAGGGGCTGGCGCCGGCACGACGCAAGAACGGCGCGAACACGAACGGAAACGAAATGGAGGAAGCTGAGTCTCGTATCTCGCTTGATTCGAAGTAAAAAAAAAAAAAAAAGATAAAAAGCGCACAGATTCCGTTTGTACGTTTTAATATTTCCATGAACTTTCATTCTTCTATTCAAGCAACAAATTGCACAAATTACGCATGTCGCTTCGAATATTCTCGCAGTGTCACGTACTACTGTGACGTACGCAGGACCATTCCTCGTTGTACGTCACCTCCACCGTGTTGGGGCGTGCGCCCGTAAGATTAAAGGCAGGCAGCGTTCAGTCTGACATTTCACCTCTTTCCGGGGTGCGTAGCGTTGCAAATCTTGGCAGACGAGATCGTAAGCGCCCAGTGCATGCATTTCAAATCCGGTGAGGGGCTTTTTAAGGTGTTCACAGACAGAGGAGAAATTGACCCTGTGCGATTAGAACCGGTTAATACGAAGCTAAAAGACCCTTATGGCCTTTTAGCGGTCTGGCTATTTGCTCCTGTGCCGCCCTTCTCAGCCATGCTGAAAAAAATGAGACCCAGGAGCGTGTTTATTCGTCGGTGGTCACTTAACTCACCACGCTGGACAATAAAAGGAGAGACCTGTGTTCTGCGAACCATTCGGGACAAGGACAATTGAAAGGCTATGCTAAACCAATTGGTGCCTTTGTGCCATCATAAACTATAACATTTTTTTTGCTTTCCTGTCGTAGGCACAGCTCACGCACGTCTGTTTTCAAAATTGTGAATTTTTTAAAAAAATTAACTGTGCCTATATTTACGATTTTGGGAGCCTAAAACAGTGTTTTGCCTGCCTATTTTTGGCGCCTAAAACCCGATTTTTTAGTGCCTACAAATCCGGCCTCTACTGATCACCAGTGGTACGTGTAGCTGAGTCTAATCGCTTGGCTGTGCCGAGCGCCTTTTACACTCCAGTAAAGTTGTCTCAGGATTGATCTTGTGACACATTTTTCTTTCCGCTTTCAATACTTGGGCGCCTGGTGACGAGCAAAGTTCCTCAGAGATCGGATGCAGCCCATGATCAGGTCCATACCTAAAGCTGCTTGATATTTTGCACAGTTACTTGCAAAGTTGTTCTATGTATAAAACTACGGCACACTGCCGTTTTGTCAGCAGTAACTTCAAAGATCGTTGCATTAAATTAGTGGGAGGAACTCGGGAAAGGAGTATTGACAACAACAACAAGCTAGAACGTCGGCTGTCTCACCATTTCCAAGCAGGTGAGGCTTTCCAGCCGAATGTGTCTTCTTCCAAAAGACATCAATTTCACTGAAACTGGCAGGACAGGGTGAGTGGTCACCTGACCCAGTTATTACGGAGGCGACTGCTCAAAAACTCGCCTTCCATACTCCAGTTTTCATCACTAAGTTGGCTCGAACCACCAATATGAATCTCTGTCATTTCGTCAACGTGGTCCCTACCCAATTCTGACGCAAGACATCAGGAGGCTCAATATCTCTTCTATGTCTTCTTCATTCTCTGATTTGAAAATCTCGGCATGTGAAAAAAAAAAAAAATTCAGCGCCCACAGAAGCTTCTTCCCTAAGTTAGTTAATTTTAGCAATTTTAACCCTCAATGTTATTTATTATCCTTAGAATTTCACTGGCGATACTGAAACTCTATATCATAGGCAATTAAAATCTAATTCTTTGAAATATAATGCATGTTGTCACAACACATTCACAAAATTAATATTTTCTGTGTAAATGGTGATCACAATTCACGCACATCACTTCGCGTCGCTAACTTCAGATATAAGAAAACATCAGAAAACACTAACCAAAGAAGTGCCAATTAGATGCCGAGAAAGCTATTCGCAATAAAAAAAAAAAAACAGAATGCGCAGGCGCAAGCGCGCGCACACGAGCCAACCTGCGCCGCTCTGCCATGCACTTGACGATGACTAAAGCCCAGCCCGCACAAACGTGCGGGTGACTTTTTCACGCGTGAGTACACAGAGTGTGTGGTAAGAACGCGTAAATTTTTTAGAGAAGCACGTTTTTCTAAGCCTTAATATTCCTTTCATATGGATACACTCCCGAAAAAAGGATGTATCACAAGAAGGAGCGTCGATTTACACGTCTGAGGTAGCTGCTGTCGGCGCACGTGCTCAGACAGCATTTTTCGTGGAATATTACTCGCCCTCTGGTGCGAAATTATTAAACTACTGAAACAGATATATTCCCGTAAACATTGACTTCAGCGGCACAGAGCTATGAAACCGAAACTGAAGCAGGTGCCGTTCGGTGAGCGTCTTTATTGATCCACACATTTGTGCGAGTCAGGCCGCAAAGGGGTATCGTCTTTCTCGCCTGTGTCCCTGTGTCTTTTTGCGCTATTCAAATATGCAAAGCGAAATCAGTTTATCGCGCACAGTAGTCTGCGAGACAAGACAGAACCGGCGTGCGACCGCATGTCAAAACAGGTTAAGCGGCAATTGACAAGAGATATCTCTAGTATATCGACCAATCGAAAGCTTATTGCATCCCATGGAGGAAGGAAAACTCAGGAGAGGCCCTATCGTATCCCAATGCATTGCGAAAAGTGTGGCGGAAGTGACGTCAGATTTATGGGGCAAACAAACCGATATGGGGCAAACAAAACAGCAGACGCCCCGCGGCGTGCTCTCCACGCTGGTTCGCTTATGCGCAGATTTGTTGTACCGACGCGAATTTAGCGCGTTTTGTGCGGTTTTGCAAGCAGTAAAATGTTGCGAGTACACGTTTACCAGGCTGTTTGTGTGTGGTAGGCCCGCGCGCTACGTGCTGAAATTCTTCGAGGAGTGTTTTTGTGCCAACAGTACAGAAAGTACCGGTACGTGCCGTAATCCAAAACATTCAGCCCCTGCATCGTTCTGTTCGAACTCACCTGGCAGTGACTTACGCGTTCTGCTGGGCGTTAGGCCTTTCTTCCTATTCGGCGCAACGCCAACTTAGTATTTGACGAAACTTTACGTCGAAAAAAGGACACCGCCGTATTGTATACGCGATCGTACACGCAAAGTTTGCAATTCCACTGCGCACACAACTACTACCACGCAGCGCGCAAACACTGCAAAATACATACACCACGTAGTCCGATAACGACAGTAAAAGTTTATTGCCCTTCCGTGCGAACGACACCGCCTCCAAACACGCGGTACGATGCCTACACTGTAAACCACTTTGCACCCTTAAGGGTGTTTCAAGCCGGCAAAACACCCTTATGCCTAACCAAAATTTGCAAACTTAGGTTGTAAGGGTGTGTAGCTTCCCCAAACAGCCCTTAAGGGTGATGTTCTAGGGAAAACACCCTTTAAGGGGTAAGGGTGTTTTGGGTTATCAAAACACCCATGGCCCATACAACAGCGTACCAGATGATAACTGGGACTCGCTGATTAAAGAGTCGTTGAACATTAGGCGAGTTTAGATTAAAAGGTGTGTCTCTTTTAGGGGTATATATTTACAAGCATACCATAAATTTACGCCTAATCTCATAATGTTTGGTGCTCACTTATAGGTAACAGGAATATCCCCACCTGCAGTGAACGGTGGCTCAAGATACCATGGCTATATATGGCAGATGGTTCACTTTAAGGCTGTGTAGCGTGTCGCAGAGTCCACGGGATATTTTACAATACGCTCTGTTGTGTACGGTCTGACGCGCGCATGCACCTTCTATGCTGATGTCAACTGGGATTCCACGTTCCCTGACTAGGTAGATTTCATTTTTCCCGATTTTTTTTTCAGTGATAAGGGTGTAAGGGTGTTTAGGCCATTGGAAACACCCCATGATATGAGTGTTTTGGTAAGTCAAAGCACCCTTTTCCTAGGGTGTAAGGGTGTTAGTTATAGACACGGCAAAACCCCCCTTAAGGGTGTAAACTGGTTTACTGTGTACGGTGTGTGTTATGTACGGTGCGCCAGACACCAAAAACAGAAGTTCACGTGTGTTCTGAGTTGACACAATACGTAAGAACCAACAAAGCGCACATCTGAGAGCTTCTTCGCATGCAAGTAACATGCGTTAGTGATCAGCAATGAAGCGATCGTACGTACACGTGAAAAGTGACACCCGGTGCTTTCCGCAGTGCACGCGATTTGCACGGGGTATACGCAACAGCTGGGCATTGCGTAGCTTTCCTAAAAACAAACACAGAAGGAGCAGCACGAGTGAATCCACTGTGCCGCTTGCACGGCGAAAAAAAAAAAAAAGGCTGCAAAAGCTCCGCGACTCGCCAACTCGGTCGGTGCGCGCATGCGCTTGCAAACGACGCGACGGAAATCGCAAAATGCTTAGCTGCTCCTTCGCTAGGAGGCGATGCGGGTGTGCGCGAGGGTGGAGGCTTCACGAATTTGACGTCAGGGCCTCTCCTTAGAATTCCTTCCTCCATGTTGCATCCTGACGTCACGTGAACCAACAGGTGGCGTCATGAATTGTGCCGCAAAGACGGGAGACGGCGGGAGAGAATAACGCGCTCGTTCTTGGTATTTTCAAAGGTTGTTAGGGGCCCTTTAACCCTTTGTTGCATGCTGTCCACTACAGTGGACAAATTTCTGGAATTTTCGGAGCAGCTGTGGTGCCTCTTAGACGCGCATGTGCATACTGGTAACTAAAGTGTACCAAAAGTGTTTTCATTCGCCGCATTAGATGGCGCCACGTCCCACGCTTTTTCCTGCCCTCTTGTTCAAGATGACAGACTCCTACTTTGGCGGATAAGTCAAGTTCTTCTTCACGTTTTTTTCTTATAACACAGACGAAATCGCGATTTGGTATGTGTTATTAAATGCACGCCATAGAAGAAGCATTCGTAGACACGAGCTGTAAATATTGCTGCTTAGCGAAGTGAAGATAATTTTTTAGAACAAGTTTTGAAATGTGTCCACTGTAGTGGACACCATGCATGGTGGGAACGCAGCTGTGGTGCGTCCGAGACGCGCATATGCATATTGGTAACTAAAGGGGACAAAAAGGGTTTTCATTCGCCATGCTAGATCGCGCCACGGTCCCACGCGTTTTCCTGCACTTTTGTTCAAGCAGACAGACTTCTACTTTGGCGGGTCATTCAAGTATTTCCCATTTTTTTTATTATAACACAGATGAAATCGTGATTTGGTATGTTTTATTGAATGCACGCGATAGAAGAAGCACTCGTAGTCACGAGCTGTAAATATTGCAGCTTAGCGAAGTCAAGATAACTTTTTAATAGTTGAACCACCTCATCCCCCCCCCCCCCCCTTCCAACCCCCCTTAGCCCCCCTTCACTTTAAAAAAAAATCTTATTACTCTTCTGGTGGTACTGCAGCTGATTTTTGTGTTCATTTATTCGAGCAAGACAGATCGACGGCTGAAAAAAAACTTTTGCAACTTTCACTAATTGAACCTCTTGTGCATGTTGTACACGGTAGAGGACATTCTGTATCTTAATGAAATAAAGGTTTGATTTCAACAAGATTTTTTCTCTGCCTTTTTTGAATGCAATATAACAGAAAACTAAAAGTAAGCGCTGGTTAGATGCGTAGGTTTTTGCCATGCAACAAAGGGTTAAGTACGCAGTCTTCATCGCTTGTCCACTGGTTTCTGGTACATGCAAATTCGTAGAAATCCAGCCATACCTTAACCCTTGAATTGCCGTCAAACATGTCTGGTCTGACAGGCACGTCTTTCCTTTCACTTATATTTACCGCTGAAACAATCATTTCTAAAAGCCGTTGTTGCTGTGCCATATATAGCTTCTGCATTTCAAGTAAGGCGTTAACGGCACCTCCAGTGTTAAAATCAGTGAAGTTTGTCGGTGTTCGTAATTCACATGCCGGTGGATCTTTTACCAAATGAGACGCCAAATCGTCAAGAGTCATGTCCGTGGACACACTAACTTGAGCGACGAGCTCATCCACAGTAGCTCCGGCGATATGGGCAATCGTCTCCAGGAGGTTCGGAGTTTTAGTGTCTTCCTGTAGCTCCACGCATTGCTGGGCATCTGCTTGGAAGCCCACGATAAGAGGTTGCTCCTGACGGCGAGTGAAGTCGAACTTGATCTTCATTTGCAGGTTCCTGACTTCGGCTGCGCCAATGTAAAGTTTCTATGCAGGCAATGCAACTACATCGGTTTATTGATACTTGTTATTGTTCACCTTCAACTTTGGCTCACACCCACTGTGTGGGATTGGCCAAGAATTGAGTGGTCTCGTGAAATCCTATGGAACTTTTTAATAAGTGAGGTTATATAATGAAATTACAAATTTTGTATGAAATTTTGGTGCTCGGCCAAATGTATTAAAAAATGCTATTTTTTTGATACATTCCCTTTCTCGTCTCGTCTTCTTCGTCTCTTCTCTTCTTGCTGGCGATAGCGATGTGGACCGGTACAACAGTTTATAACAGGTATTAGGGGCGAAGCTTCTTAGGGTGTGGGTCTGTCCCTCCTCTGTAGTAGTAGTAGTAGTAGTAGTAGTAGGTAGGTACCCACGTATAGTGGAATGTACCCACTCCACGTGATAAAGATGACGATGACGCCGTATAGTGGAATGTACCCACTACATGTGATAACGATGAAGTATAAGCGCGTTCCAGTATAGTGGAATCAGCGTCATCGTTATCACTACACGTGATAACGATGACGATGACGCTGATGACCATGAAGTATATATAAGCGCGTTCCAGACCACACATTCTCTTTCTGCCATGGATGAAAACGATCGAGCTTCGCCCATTCATCATCATTCACTTCGTGGATATGGCGTGATTTTTTGGTGCTTCATCCCACAGGCGTCAGCGTTACCTAACGGACCAGGCCATTCGAGATTAGCCAAACGTAGCTGTCAATTCACACCTCCTTCTTTTCACGTAAGAAGACACGAGCAGAGGTGGTCTACATCCAATACCGCAAGTCTCGGTGTTATACAGACTAACAAAATAAGCGTGATAAGTGATGTAAAAGCGTGAGACGCTTAAATACTTTGTCCATATAGCTGCAGTATTGGTGTTATCTACCATGATGTTGTGACGGTTAAACAAATTCCCCATCTCCCGCTAAAGGGAACCATGTATGGATGCGAAGCAGCGGGGAGATCATTAGCTTGAGCGGGAAGAACGTCGCCGCTCTCATTTCACGGCAGTGGTCCGGGCGCTCATCGCGGCGCTGCACAGGAGAAAGAATGAGGCGCGTGCGCTCCGTCATTTTCATACCGCGGAACTACCGTGGCGCCCCCCAGCGGAGTATGCAGCTGTCACACCACCTGTCGTGCGCGCCGCTCCGTAGAGGATTCCTAGAGGAAAGGACGGGGGGTGACCGTAGGAGAGGACAGAGAGGGGGAGGGGACGTGCATGCGCTGTGGGACGCCGGAGCCGCTCTGTAGAGTAGATGATTCCTAGAGGAGAGAGGGGGGAGAGGACGCGCATGCGCTGTGGGACGCGGGCACCGCTCCGTAGAGTAGAGGATTCCTAGAGGAGCGAAAGGGGGGTGAGCGTAGGAGAGCGAGGGGGGAGGGGACGCGCATGCGCTGTGGTGGTGTGGGACGCGGGAAGGAGGGACGGACTAAGCCCCCTCCAAACACATGCAAGCAAGATTAAGGAATGGGGTCAACCTGGGCGACAGACACCACCTGCCTAGCCATTGCTAAGCAGCCGCTTTTGTGCTCTCGGCCATGACTCAAGGAATGGGGTCAACCTGGGCGACAGACACCACCTGCCTAGCCATTGCTAAGCACCCTCTCTGTGCTCTCGGCCATGACTCTGATGACTGTCCGTAGGGTTGACGGCCTTCATATTACTACAGTGTTCTGGTTCGCATAATGGGTGCTTCCCTACTTCATAAAAGTGGCCGGACGCGGGACACGGGACGCGGGACACGGGACGCGGGACACGGGACGCGGGAGGGACGGACATAGCCCCGAGCATAAGATGCTTCGCATCTAAAATATAACCTTCGCGGCGGCGAAAATTTCCACTTCTCTCGCATCCATGTCTTCCACTACGATCGCATTGCTTCTCAAGGGATGCGCATTGCTTCCAGTGTCAAATTGCGTATTGTCACCACGTTAACATTAGCTGTTACCTAGAATAGCGATTTATTTTCCTTAAACATACAGTCGAATTTGTAACACGGCAGTTTTATTTGGCAGGGTTGGTGAAAGCGCGCACTCACGGGGGCGTCCTCAAAATCCGTTTCCGGAAAGCACATGACCTCTCCCGCCGCAAGTGAACGACGCCAGCGTCAATAACGGCCGCAGTTCAAAGGACCCCTAAAACACTGCGAGTTGAAAGACGAGAGAGCTCCCCCGCCGCGGTGGTCTAGTGGTTATGGCGCTCGACTGCTGACTCGAAGGTCGCGGGATCGAATCCCGGCCGCGGCGGCTGCATTTTCGATGGAGGCGAAAATGCTTGAGGCCCGTGTACTTAGATTTAGGTGCACGTTAAAGAACCCCAGGTGGTCTAAATTTCCGGGGCCCTCCACTACGGCGTCTCTCATAATCATATCGTGGTTTTGGGACGTTAAACCCCAGATATTATTATTATTAAAGACGAGAGAGTTGCTTTTTTTCTCGCTTTCACTACCCTTCCTACCTGTCATATCTCCTCCTCGCCACTTATTGCTTCATAAAACACGTGGAATGTCATCACTAAGCCGGTCAGGATTTCGCGCTTTTCGACTACACGCTGCTATCGTCCATTTTGCAGTCGCAAAGGCATAAAACGAAGCGAGATCTGTTTATCTGCACAATATATCGTGCGAGACGAGGCAGAACGGGCATGCGACTGCATGGCAAAGCAGAGCAGGAGACAATTCACGACAGACATCTCTCGTATGACGACCAATTGAGAGCTTATTTCATCCTGACGTCACATGAAAAAACTGCTGGCCTCATGGATTGTGCCGCAAAGACAGGAAATGTTGGGAACGAATAACGCACCCGTTCTTCGTATTTCCAGAGGTTGTTTAGGGGCCCTTTAAGAGAGCGTATCCCGGCTGCAGAAGGGTGTTGGGCTCTGCGGTTAGCAGCATGTTACCGCTGCGACCAGTAGTTAGGGAAGCGTGGTTAGCAGCATCTCACCGCTCACACCGCTTGTGGGGAACTCGGGTCTGGTAGGTATTATCATTGGTAGCTGGCCCCCCGTCGTCAGACCCATCGTCCAACTTTGCCGAGAGGAGAAGCGTTCGTACGAGATGACCGAGATTGAGAGAAATAATGTAGGAGAGAAATCTGTACAAAGTCTTCAGCTTTTATTGCCCCGCGCCTGCCAACATTGAGGCACTTTAACCGGTGTCAGCAGCTCCCGCCATTGCAGTACCCTGCCGTCTTGGTAGCCTACGAGAAAAGGTGAAGGGTCCACACATACAACTGGCGAGAGCATAGACGAAGACGAAGCCCAAGCGGGTAACGAGCGCACCGCACAAAGTCAATGCACGAGTCCCATACTTGGATCGGCTTGATCACGAGAACTCTCCCGGCGAGGAGGAAGAGCCCGAGAGGGGAGATGGAGGAGGTGTCGTCAACTTCGGAGGAGATGGAGACAGCATACTCGAGCACGTGCAAACTTTTATGCCTGTGTTCGAATAAAAGAATGCAGTGGTTTGGTGAGATCCTCTCAAGAGCTGCCATGCTACGCTGCAAACACCGCACCTGAAAAGGGGTGTCCACGAATTCCCCGTCGTTTGCTCGGAACCTGCCCACGGAGGCTTTCCTGGCTTGCTTGACGACGCTGGCATGAGCCGTATCTAAGGAAAATGCGGCTCTTCATGCCTCCGTCCAAGCGGCGACCCCTTTGACTGACCGGTTCACGCATCATGTCATGAAGAATTCTATAGCCGTCCGTAACAAGGGCAAGCCCAGACTCGGCGGGAGCAAGCCATTGTCCGCCGTATCCGTTGGCATGGTCGGGTCAACAGATACGATGAAGAAAGACACAGCGGGAAGATAACGATGGCGCCGTGCAGACTTTGATTCTGCCAAATTGTGTAAGTAAACACAATTCGGCCTCTTGCATTGCCTTAGTTTTCATAACACAACCCGCCAACACCGTTTTGCACCACCCCTGCCCAACGACAACCTAGCCAAATGAAACGCTGTCGTGTTCGATGAAAAAGGCAGCGCTGCCAAGTTGACAAAGACGGCACACAAGAACGACACACACGAAATACATTAATGTTATGTGCGCTTCAGGGTTCTCATATTATAAGAATATGCTCAGAAATTGTCCGCAACTTTTTTCAATCGATCGTGCACCTCGTTAGAGTGCCTTGGCGCCCTAGGTGAAATTTTAAGCGAGAAACCTAATATGTCACAAGTGAACGTGGTCTTCAACAAAAAGCCGGCATGGTAGAAGTGGAGCAAGAAAACATGACATGCCGTCTAGGTGAGCGAAAGCCACACATTAGTGAGAGAAATGCCTGTGTAATTACATGATGCATGTTGATGAAAAGCAAATTAAAGTGATTAGTGTATGATTTAGTGGGTAATTAGGGATAATTATATTTCTGGTGATAGAAATTTGAAAAAATGAAGTGAGTACTGAGATAATATTAATGTTATCAGTGGAGGTTAAATAATGAAGGTTATTTAGTAAAAAACCGGGTGTTGATACAGCGTGCACGGTAATATAGCCACACCGGATGGCTTTCGCCGACGAGTCACCTTGAGCGCATGCGTGTGAGACCCTGTCAGCCCTTTCTTTTCTTTTGCGAAGAAGCTGCAGAATGACACAATATGGTTCGTGTTCTTTCTAACAGAATGTGTTGGTGTATTTATGATAGCACTTAGGCATCGTTTATTTTCAGAAAATGATACAATGTCTTTCTCACAGTATTTCGGTTGACCTTTTGTGTCGCTCAGGCCATCTTCAGCCTGCAAAATAATCGAAACATGCATGTGAGAGCTCTGCTGCGTATCCGTATTACAGCGAATAATGCCACCTTGACGAATTGCGTCTTTGCGATGAGAATACACGGAATGCACCTTATATGAACGGTACGTCAAGAACTAGGTAATATTTAAAAAAAACAATGGTGATTCATTTCTATTCAATTCAATGTTTTATATATCATTCAATGAAAAAAAAGTAGCCGTCACAAGAAGAGGCCTCAATAAGTAGCTTGACGGGGTGACAGCCCCCTTACAATGACAGCAGCCGACAGCACATAGGACAAAAAAATAATAAAAATAAAAAAAAACAGCTGCAACAAAAAAGTCACAGTTTCACCGCAAGGGTGAAGCAATGAATGTGATGGCAACAAATTCTAATGTTATTCGAAGTGAGGCTGGCAGCTAACTCATTGGATACGATCTCACGCAACTCTGCAAAATGCTGGTTTAAGAGCATGCGGCCGCTCCAGGGACACAATCTCCTAGCGTTGAGAGTGGAGCACGTAGGAGCCAGCCGCCTGCTGTCGGCTGCTGAGATTGCGAGATAACGCGTGCGCCAGCGACGACCGCGCTCGTAAAACCAAAGGTCGCAGTGGCTGCATGATGGACTCCCCCCCCCCCTCCCCCCTTTGCGTCTTTCCGCGCTTGTTAAGGCCTGACCACACGTACGCGTTGCAGCGTGTCAGCGCGCGGCTTTCTGACGCGGCGTCGCGCCCTCTCCCTATTTTGAGAAAATGGCACGCAGCTACACGAAGCTGCGCGCCCTCTCTCTAAATAGGGAGAGGGCGCGACGCCACGTCAAAAAGCCACGCGCTGACACGCTGCAACGCGCACGTGTGGTCAGGCCTTTAAAGACACGCAGGGGCGTTTCCTCTCTTCTTGAGCATTCTCCGGCTGGTCGAACAGGCGGGGGGGGATCTTATCGCATATGCCTCGCAGCGGCGGAGATGGGCCGGCTCGTTTGATGTCCGCTTCAACCGCGTTTGTCGCCCCCGCTCCCGCGCTGTTATACACGCGGGTAGAACGTACGATGCGCTGGGGGGTTCTATCAATTTGGACTTTATACGCGAAATTACGGCGGCGGCGAAGGCAACGGCAACGGCCGACGGCAAAAACCCGTCGAGACTGTCCATAAAATTGCTATCGCAATAAAAGTACTCAACAAATAATTATACTCGCTTGGGAAAGATTCTTGAACACTGCTATATCAGGAAACCGTGGTGAAAACAACAGTTTTACCCCGATAAAGTAGATTACGTTGAAACTTATAACGGTGAAATAAAGCAGTCTTCCATTACTGATTCTCCAATCGGTGCAGTTAACAATTCTGGAAGACTTTGGAATAATGAAACCTACAATATGAAATAACTTGGCATGTGGTCCCTATCTTGCGCTTCCAGACTGGAAAAGTGGCACACTCTCCTGTTAAACTAATGTGAAACGAACGTATAGTCCAGGCAGAGACTGCACGCTTATCCACGCAGATTAATAGAGATTCCATCACCTCGCAGACAACGCTGGCATTCCGAGGAAAAGGACACCAATTTCTGGTCCCTAGAGCTGACTTTCGAGCCTCCCCATAGGTTGTCGTGTGCATTGAAATCATCATCATCAGCCTGACTACGCCCATTGCAGGGCAAAGGCCTCTCCCATGTTCCGCCAATCCGCTCCTGTGCTTGCTGCTGCCATGTTGTACCTGCAAACTTCTTAATCTCATCTGCCCACCTAATTTTCTGTCTCCCCCCTCACTGTTGGAATCCAGTTAGTTACCCTTAATGACCAGCGGTTATCCTGCTTACGCGCTACGGGCCCGGCCCATGTCCATTTCTTCTTCTTGATTTCAACTGTGATGTCCTTAACACCCGTTTATTCCCTGGCCCACTGCTCTCTTCCTGTCTCTTAAGGTTACACCTATCATTTTCCTTTCCGTTGCTCGCGGCATCGTCCTCGATTTAAGTTGAACCTTCTTTGTAAGCCTCCATATTTCGGCTGCGTAGGTAAGTACCGGTCAGATGCAGCTGTTATCACATTGAATTAAAATCACGAGTGATTTTTCACGGTTGTAGAACCTATGTTAGATTAGATGCGGGCGCTTACTATTCGTAAGCGCTCGCAATCTAGACGACCTGACAAGTAGGTTAGAACTGTAACTGTCACCTTGTACTTCTTCCCTGTTAGGCAAACACATACGTCTTCTTCGTTAGGGTGCACTGAGGTCAACATAAGTTAAATCACCGCGAATCAGCACAGTAACCTCACGGCACTATCTCTGGGTAGAATACATAAAGCAATTATACACACAGACAGCCCGATGGCAGAGCACACAGATTGCGCTCGAAAATCGCAATAATTATGATATCGTTATTCGTTACGCACCAAATGAGCCCTCAAAAAGTCTTTTCGATTGGGAACTGCCTTGTAAAGAGAAACTGCCGAAATACGAGCACGGATGATTAAACCCACTGGCGTTCCACTGCAATGCATATGACAACCTCCCCTCGAAACCTCGGCTTCTTGCCGGGCCATGATTTTACCCTGTAGCATTGCAGGTGGGGGGACGCACAAGACTCAGTGCGTCCCCCACCTGCAATGAGGCCCTAGTAGACGGACCTTTTAGGCGGCTCACTTGAATACTTTTGAAATTAATAAGCGTCTGCAACAAGGTTACAATTAACACCTTGACTTGGGTGAGTTGGTACGAGTGCATACTCGGAGAAATGCAGCGCGACTTAGGCGAAGACAGGAGACACATAAAACACAGACGAGCGCTCACAGTTAGTGCTCTCGAAGCACGAAAGGTTCCGACCCGTATTCTTAATCTTGTCAAACATCTCTACGTTAACTGCACAACTACCTAC
Organism: Rhipicephalus appendiculatus; assembly: GCA_030522465.1. NCBI lineage: Eukaryota > Metazoa > Arthropoda > Arachnida > Ixodida > Ixodidae > Rhipicephalus > Rhipicephalus appendiculatus. Next base: position 131,985 of record JALIZH010008420.1, on the reverse strand, counting down.
TCCATCAATGGAGAAACAGATAATGTCCGTGTCCCATTAAGACGAGGATATAAACAAGGGGACCCTCTATCCCCGTTTCTTTTTAACTGTATCTTAGACCTTCTTCTTAAAACTCAACGATCTGGGTATTGGCGTCCTCCTGGCTGACTCGTCATTGGCTGCTATGGCCTTTGCAGATGACCTGATGTTGTTGTCGGATACGTTAGAGGGACATCACTTCCTGGTCGATGAAACCGTTTCTTTTCTGGATAATGTTGATTTGCGAATCAACCCTTTAAAATCGCAGTATTTCGGATAGCGACCGTGTCACCAGAAAGCAAGGGTTTCGATTTTAATATACCTCCTTTAACAGTTTCAGGACACCAACTCTCCCCTAAAGGAAGGGATGGAACCGATCAGATATTTAGGTATCAATATGTACATAAATAAAAATCCGGTAGTTGATTCGGTCCAAGGCTTTTAAACTTCTTGACCTGCTTGCGCAGGCTGCTTTGAAACCTTTCCAGAAGTTGAACTGCCTTCGCCAGTTGGTTGTGCTCATTTTTCTTTATGATTCTTCTACTACTCTTGAGGTCTCATCGGAGTCTGCTAGACTGGACAGCTTGCTCCGTAAATGGATAAAACAGGTGCTTCGCCTACCGGGGGGGGTTCCCTAATCTTCATGTTTGGCACAGTTGCTCTAAAAACACCAAACAGTGCAAATAAGGATACAGTTAAGTCAGATCAAAGAGATGTCAAACGTAGTGACGGAGAAATGAAATTTATTACGCACTCCAGCTGGACAAAACCAGACCAAAATGCATGTACAGTTAGTCACTTCATATGGGTTACGCGGTACGCACATATCTTCTATACCGTAAAAATTAAATTATATGTTCTGAGCCATGCAGCGCGTTCAGTTTGATTTAATAACCCGTCCACATCTATTCATTCGCAGCGCACTTTTCACACTGCGACAAGCGATAAAACGCAACCCCTATGTTTCTTGCATGACGACGAAACGTTGAACTTAGTGGCCCGGCTTTTGTGATAATTAGGTCTTACAGGGCACAGATGTGAGTCTTTTGAGTGATATTGAATTACATTCTGCAAATGTAGCTGATGCGTTCACAATATCGCCACGTGATGTGTGGATGTTGGTCTCTGCGGATGCTCTCTGATCATCGTTCATGGCATCTGTTCATTTTTGCTGCATCCGAACAGCTAGCAAAAGGGGCCCTCGAAGGAAACAAACATGCCGTCAAGCTCGCCTTGATGTTTCATATTAAGTTCCTCTGCGGAAAAATCCTACAGGGTGGGGCACGTGGAAAGCTGTGGTATCTGCAGAAAAAGCCCGAGCAGCCCGTGCTTCGTCTTCACTCGTTAATAGGTGGTGCTGAATGGGCCTTTTCCGGGTCCGAACAACACCTCCAGTGGAGCTAGCGGACATCGAAGCTGGTGGCTCGTGGCCTGCGAAAATGTCCGCCGCGTGCTGGTATGCAATCTCGGAGGCCTGAATTTGCGCCTTTCTTTGAGGGGAACATTTGCAAGTTTGTGAAACCAGATGTCGCTTGGTCCGCGCCTGTCGCCGCGTCTTGGCCACCAAAAATCATGGGTGCGTGCCTCAACGATGCCGGCGCGCATACGCATAACCCGGAAAAGGCCCATTGGACGTGTAATATTGGTGAGGTTTTGTGTTCCCGCGAATCGGTACGCTGTTCAAGAGGTTGTACAGCTGTGACAAAGGCTGTACAAGATAAGCTTTTCAAAATAACGAAATTGGAAGTACGTTTCGTAATTCTTATCTGTTCGCTTATTATTAGGAATAACGAAAAAGAAACCACAGCACCAACAAAAGGGACATGCCAATTCGCGGTCGGAGCATCGTTTATGCAAAATAATTGTAGATTCAGTTAAATACACGTTCAACCCTTCTTAATCACAGAAAACACTTAGTATAACACACCTAACAAGGCATGCGAAGAGCGATGTGCTTTTCATATTGTTATCTGGATAGAGCGTGTATTTTATTAGCCATCCTAACCTCTTATGACGAAGAGTGCGTTAAGAAAATGCTTCAACGCGTGCCATTTCTCTTGCAGACCACATATTCGACCTTCGTCGCCATTGCCTGGTGTTGAACATCGATGACACCAATGGACTCCTGCTCCCGTTCTGCTCTACGTTGGAGCTCATCTTCCGCAAGGGACTCCATGGTAAAGTTATTTGAACCGGGTGTTCATGGTCTTCTCAATTACCTGCACTAGCACCGTGTCTATAGTATCTGTGGGGCACTTGTAGTGTACGTCCTATGACACTCGGTGCTGTTTATGATGTGCACAGCCACCTTGAGAAAACCTTTACAAAGCAAACATCATTTTCATCACTGTTGTATTATACACCCTTGATTCTCCATACCAATGAACACGAATATATTTCCACTTGATTCAAAATGCGCCCTGGTCCTGGATGCCAGCGCTGGACCAGTGCCTTTCTCGGTTGGTCGCTTGCCACCAGAACTAACCGCGAGGTCAGCACATCGCAGCACGAAGACCAATCAGCCGACAACTCAAAGAACATTCAGATTTCACATTACTAATCAGTTGTGCGCAATCTCGCAAGTCTAAGGAAGTTTCAGGTAAGGGGGAATTCCAAAGTGAATCGATACTACCTTCGTGTTTTTAAAAAGCGGATGACGAGCAATTTTCCCATCCATAAGCAAATCTTCCTCGTGCGGGAACATGTGAATTGATTTTACCATATCCAGACCGAATGTATTTTGAGTTGAGTTATGCGTCTTCGCACTATGCTTTGCTTGCCTCCCGGCTATTGTCCTGTTCTTAAAGACAGTGCGGAATGCGATCATCATGACGCCCAAATATGCATCCTACCGGTTAAAGTTCATTTGATAGAGTGACCGTACGGGAAAGGCGCTAGTCCCTGCATTTGAACTCAGATCTAGGACAAAGTAGTCGTCAAATGGAACGCTTTGGTTCAGAGAAATATGTGCGGATTTCTTTCCGTAGCATCGTACTGAAACAAATGGATAATAATAGCGAGGGGGGTTCCAGCCAACTACTTGGAACGAGGACAGAAGTGGAGACCAGAGCAAACGTGACATACTTGTACTACTAATAAACTGAATGAAAATAAACTCAATTTTTAGGGCACATCACACAATTATAACAATTTATACAATAGCGAAAAGCGTGTATATGATTTAATGGAATATAGAAGCCTGCTAGTCATGAACAAATGGAGATTCTTCGTGACGAAACACTGTTGACAACCTTATCCCGATGATCCACTCCATACGAGGTCTGTTAGAACAATATCCGACCTTATTTTTTTTATTTTTTGGGGGGGAACACCTGATGGATATGAAGCGAGTGCACATACGCGAGTTTTTTCCCGCCTGCCGATAGCGTCAGTCGCTGGGACCCAGCGTCTGAGTTAGGTAGTGTGCAATGCTCGCGTCGATTTTTTTATCGCAAAGAAAATTACGGAGCGACTGGAGCAACGCTACTGCATAAAATTTTGCCAGAAACTGGGCTACAGCCAAGTGGAAACCATTCGTAAGAATGAGACGGCTTTCGGTGATGATGCTATGAGCAGCGCACAGAGTAAGGAGTGGTACAACCGGTTTAAAGACGGCCGCACATCGTTGGAGAGTGAGCCAGGGCTCCGGTGGGCCATCAACATGCCGAAATGACCAGGTCACTGCCCAAGTGAACGCTGTGGTAATGCGGCACCGTCGTGTGACTATCCGAGAAATTGCGGTAGAGGTGCGCGTCAGCACTTTTTCTGCACATTCCATTACGACCGAAGATTTGGCCTTCAAGAGAGTTGCGGCGAAATTCGTGCCGAAGCCGCTCACGGTGGAGCAGAAGTAACTTCGTGTTGAAGTCTCACAGGACACGCTGGATTCCACAAACAGAGACCCCGACTACATGAACACCATAATCACTGGTGAAGAGCCTTGGGTGCGCGGCTGCGACCCGGAAACCAAATCCCAGTCGTCATAGTGGAAGCATTCCACGTCACAAAGACCAAAGAAGGCCCGCCAACTGCGCAGCAACGTCAAAGTGATGCTGGCTGCTTTCTTTGAATCCCGCGGTGTTGTACACCACGAGTACGCACAACAGGGTCAAACAATCACCAAAGAGTACTACAGGGATGTCCTCCGTCATCTACGTGATGCTGTGCGGCACAAGAGACCGGAGTTGTGGTCAACAGGAAATTGGCGCATCTATCACGAAAATGCTCTTGCACGTTATTCGCACTTGATTCTGATTTTTTGGCAATAAACCAAACTATGTAGCTCAACAGGCTCCTTAATCACCTGATATGGCCCTCTGCGCCTTTTGGCTGTTTCCCAAAACCAAGAGGCCGTTGGAAGGAGCGTGATTTAAGACAAGAGAGGACATCATGGCTGAAACGACAGCTGAGCTAGACTCCATTCCGAAAGAGGCCTTCTCGGAATGCTTCCAACTACGACAGCGCCGGTGGGAGAAGTGTGTGGAGTCTCCCAAGTGGACTACATTGAGGGAGATAAGTTTCCAACGCTCCAGTTATGCCACTTTCTTTTCTTCGGCGAAAAGTCGGATACTTTTCAAACAGACCTCATATTTCAAGTGCTACTGGCAAAGCTGATGAGTGGAATGCGTTAGTGCGTGCGAAAATGCGTTTGATGAAATGGTTATTGGGCAAACGGCGACACGTTCGTGTCCGTTGGGAAAGAAAGGACGGTGGTTACGTGCTTACCGGATGCTTATTTTGTGAAATAAGCAGATCAAAGCGATCTTTCTGTAGGGAATCTAAGGAACGCAATAATAGCGAAGATTTGATGTGAGTGACACTAGAATGCCAGCTGTAGTCTTTAGCACTGAATCGCGCGGCGCCGTTTTCAACAAGTTCAAGGGTGTTCATTAGGTAGGCCTGATGAGGGGACCGAATTGATGAGGCAAATTCAAGTTGTGGACGAAAGAATGTTAGATATGCAAGTGATTTGGTCGATGTTGGAGCATCGTTAAGGTTGCGTTTAAAGGTAGCCGAGAGTGCGGGATGCCTGTGCTTAAATCTCGTACTGTGAGTGTGGGTGGAAAATGCACGCCAATGTATGTGTAAGATAATGTGAGTGTACATCACAGTTATTAAGAGTATAGTTAAAAAGTGAATAGGATTTCTTGGGGGTGAAGGTCATTAGCTTACACTTATCGGTATTATGTGTCTTTTGCCATCGTGAGCATCAGTTAGTTATGACATCTGGATCTTCTTGAGGGGCGATGTGATCTGATGACGAAGCTATCTTACGATTTATTACGCAATCGCCAGCGAAGAGTCGTATATTAGAGGAGATATACGATGGTAGGTCATTAATGCAAATTAAAAATGAGAAGGAACCGAAAACACTACCCTGGGGGACGCCGGAGGTTAGAGGAGATGAGAAATAATTTGTAACGGTGTGCTGCTTACGGAGTGAAAGAGAGTTTCTGAGCCAGGATAAAGTTGAGGAATCTAGACTAGATCCAGTGAAGACAGTTTAGATATTAGACGACAATGCGGAACCCGATCAAAAGCTTCAGAGAAATCGATGAATATGCATTCATTGTCAAGGTCCATGAGCCATTCCTGCCCATGAACAAATCATTGGGGAATTCTATTGGCTGAGTGTCACATGAAAACCCATTTAAGTGCGGAGCACTTTAGGGTCCCGGGCTGTCGTATGCTTTCATCGCCGTATGCGGTCGTAGCTTGGAGTAACACAGGCAAAACCACATATAGCATAGCCAACAGAGCGCGCTCTTGCGCCAAAGAAAAGTCTTCTTCTTTTTGTTCTTAGAGTGCCTTGATGATGACATTAACACAGGCAAAACCACATATATCATAGCCATTTGAGCGCGCTTGCGCCGAAGACTTCTTTCTCTTTTTCTTCCAGCGCCTTGATGGTGATATTAACGCAGTCAAAACACACATTATAGCATAGCCTCTGAGCGCTCGCTCTTACCAAAGAGAAGTCTTCTTCCTCCCTTGTTCTTGGAGTGCCTTGATGGCGATATTAACAAATTCAAGACACACTTTATAGCATAGCCATTTCAGCGCTCGCTCTCACCAAAGAGAAGTCTCCATCCTCTTGTTCTTCGAGCGTCCTAATGACGAGTGCTATACCATGTTAGATGAGGAGAGCTTTCTGAGCGGGTCGGGGAGCATCAACATGATCGATTGAGAGCAAGAAGGAGAAGATGGCTTTCGCCTTTCGAGTCGTCTTAGGCGAATGGAATGAGGGACCCTGTGAGCTTTTTTAAACATATCCTGAATCAGCGAGACAATGCAAATCAAAGGGAACACATTTTGTCATATAAAAGGCGCTGGCTCGCTGGAAGCGAATAAACAAATCAAAGAACTTTGAAAAAATAAAGTATTATGCCAATCATTCAGAAAGCTCACAGCTTCTTTTCAAAAGTTCGTATGCTATGCACAAGTTTCTACTACGACGACATCACTCCTTCGAGTTGTTTTCGTGGCCTTGCAGAGTACAGTAAAGGAAGTGGGTTTTATTGTTCAAGATTTAGCTACGCCAAATGCAATGTTCGTTGTAGTTACGCTATTAAAGCCAATCAGAGAAGGTATATGTCTCAAAAAGCAATTCTTCAATGCTGGATAATCTTGAATTTAAATATTTCTCAATTGAGCGGTTCTTGAATGCTCAACACGCAGAACAAGTAACGAGTGACAAGAAGTTAGCGGGATTATTACGCTTATTAAGGCTTAGCATTCGGTTATTAAGTTCTATTTCGACGTACGCACCCGCAGCTGCCACACACTGCCTGAACCTTTTATGACGGAGAGACACATTTACTAATAATAGTAAAGAAGTGATATACTGCAGGCGGGGCCTTTCTTCCAAGGATCATAAGAGGAACATTCTTCACGGCTCTTTGTAGCATCAAAGCTCAGACATTTGGAAACGATTCGCGGATATTTTATCCATGACTGCTAGAATCTCTTGGTTTTCGCTTGTGAGTTTTTCTTTAGTCCTCTTGAACTTGCACCACGGGACCTCCAAACTTCACATCTGGCTTAGCTCGGTGCCCTACGCTGAGCGCACCACACAGTTTTCGCTCAGTCAACCAGTGGAATCATAAATGGTAAACATAATATTATTCTACGGTATTACACGTGAGTTGGAGCTTATGCTAGTTTGTAAGCGAGCCTAACTTAAAATTAGGCACTCACTTTACAACAACACTCCATATTTATGCAATGATATAGTTATATTCCAGGCAAATTTCGCGAGAAAGTGCAATTGAATTTACGTTCTGTAATAGTCTCCCTGTGTTGTCGTTAAAGAGGATCTTGTGCGAAATTCCTACATAACTATGAAAACTCAGGAACTTCTAACATAATGACTTCGACTTTATTCACTAAAGTTTCTTCTTTACAGTGCAAAAGAATACTCCCCTCGGCAGCCTGCGCCGAGACTACTGGAATGTGTTTTTCGCCATGCTGCGCTTGAAAAGGCAGGACAAGTAAGTAATGCTATCTGCGTTTTATTGCATGCAATAGCTCGTAATAGTAGACATGGTTAAAGGCGTAAATCTAATTTCCACGCTTTTGTCTTCCCTCAGTTCAGCTTGTGTTGCAAAAAAATCCTGTATATTTAAATTTGCAGCTCTGCATTTATTTCAAGCGTGCTGTTCATGTCAGCAGTGCACATTAACTTTAGGCACCTGTTGGAAAAATTCCGGGACACTCAAGCACAGGATGGTTCGTTTGAATAAATATTGGTTTTAATAAGTTGAAAGTACGAAAGTTCACACGAAAGAGTACAAAACTCACGCACTTGGGTTCATCGCACGGGGGACACACAAAGCGTCCGTCGAACCTTCGCTCTTTCGCGCACACAACCGCGCTGTCACACGAACGCGCACTGACTCTCTATCCACACATTGTCCACCAGGCTCGTCTTAAGCCACTGTCCACTAATCGTGGTGCACAAGATGGGTGGCGCTAGCTACCCGCTAATAAAATTGCTAACACTCGGCCATCCTGAAACCTTAACGTCCTCGTTAAGACGCACTAACCTGGCGGAATGGGGCTGAGGAGTTCTTCCTTTTTCTCACCAGGGATATTCCATTCTTTGACACTTATTGGGATTGTCTCTCCACCTGCGTTTGTCCGATGTGGACGCAGTGCAACAGGGGTGCTACCCGGCATTTCTAGAATGTCCGACTCCAACACTGTCGTGCAAACCAGTTCTGCTGGAGTCAATGCGGAACACTCTCGGCATTCGCTCAAATTGTGCACCCGTTCTGGATGTTGGGACTCTATCACAGAGGGTCCAACGTTCACGTCAAAGCGTGCTATCGGTGGTTGTTCGGTTGGCACAGGCGCCTCTTTCACCGTTTTCTTTTGCTGTTCAGTGTCACCCAAAATGAAGCTTCGCGCAGAAACCTGTAGTACCTCTACTGGTGTTACTCGTCCAAGCGGTTGACTCTTTTGTACAAAGGCCTGTCCGTCACCTACGGGGTGCATGGGAACAGTAACTTCACCGAGCGTCATGTCGGGCAGGACATCTTGATCACACTGTCTATACACGACGGGGGTGGCGATCCTTTGCTCCGTAGAAAAGGTAACCCAGTTTACAGTGTCCCTCTGAAGTACGAGTTCCTCCTTGGCTCTCAGCTGCAGTCTTTGGTCACTTTCATAAGGCTCCAGATCAGCAAACGGACAGTCACTACAATGCCAAAACCGCAGAGAGCTTCCCACTCTTGCATACGTGATGTAAGGCAACTCTGTGAATGTCCTTCCGACCAATAAGTCGACATATTGAGCATCATCTGGGACAACGAGGATGAGTATGTCCTTTGCCAAAACGCCATCGATGCGTATATGGGCCTTGCATCTGCCAATGCTTTTTGCCGCAGGCACGGTGATATTTCCAAAGCCAAACAGGGCTGTTGCGTCGGGGACGATTTCTAAGCCACATCGCGCTGCCGCAGAGGCACGAAGGAGACAACCAGAACTGCCTGTGTCAATGAGTCCAACAACAGTGAACCTTCCATTCATAGTGACTTCCTTCAGCAAAGCGCTTGCAGTCTTGATTTCACGTGCTCGCTCTGTCACTGTGTTTGCTTCGTTGCGCTGCAGCACCACGTTGCAGTGGCGCTGTGTATGGTCTGTTCCATTGCAGCGAAGACACTTCATCGGCCGCTTTGGTTCCGGACAGTCTCGCTATGTGACCGTACTGGCCACAGTTGTAGCACTTTCGTTCTCCTCTTTCATTAATCAGAGGGGGTCGCTTGTCCTTAGTACTGCTCTCGTCGACTGATTTTCTTGCATGAAACGCGCTCGAATTCTGAGCATATGCTTCGTCACTCGCCGCACTAGGGTCACGCGCTGAACCAAAAAATGCTTGCCTCTCACGCTCAATCCTTTCAAATTCTTGAATGTCGTGCAGGATGTCGTCGTCGTCTTCATGGCTTTTTCCGAGCAACATCGTGCTGAGTTGTTTCGAACGTAGTCCTGTAATGATCTGCTCACGTGTGTCCCAGAAATCCAAGTTCGCCGCCTTGCACAACCGCACCTTGGCGTGGAAATAAACCACCGAGCTTTCGTTGCGCTGTTGGACGCGCTCGTACATTTTGCGCCAGCGTTCCGCCGCACGCGTCTGGCTCACAAAGGTTCGTCGAAAACGCTCCTCGAAATCCCTCCAAGGTTTGATTTCGGATCTCCTCGAACGCAGCCAGTCTCTCGCCGGTCCGGTCAAACGGGACTTTGCGGTCTCAAGGATGAAAGGCTCAGGCCAGCTGTGCAGCGTCGCGGTCGAACGAAGATTCTCAATCCAGTCCCTTGCTGAGGGTGCGTCGTCGCAACCGTCGAAGCTTGGTATGTTGTTGCTGAGATCGGGCATTACCTGGAACGCAGCGATTCCACCGGGCGTTCCTGCGGACACGGGCTGTGGCGTCGCCGACGGAGCCAAGCGCTCGAGCAACGCCGTTAGGACGCGGTCCTTTTCCATCAAAGCGTTCAACAGTTCGCGCACGGTAACAACATCGCTTCGGTCAGCACCCACGGAAGAATCCGCCTCACGCATAGTCTCAGCCGTAACACCACTCTCGTTGTCGCTGTCGGCTGGGGTGCCTCCACTCCGATGTCCTTGGCTGTTCATGGTGCCGCTCAGTTCGTTAGGCTTGGTAATCCCGCTTCTGAGATGTTGGAAAAATTCCGGGACACTCAAGCACAGGATGGTTGGTTTGAATAAATATTGGTTTTAATAAGTTGAAAGTACGAAAGTTCACACGAAAGAGTACAAAACTCACGCACTTGGGTTCATCGCACGGGGGGACACACACAGCGTCCGTCGAACCTTCGCTCTTTCGCGCACACAACCGCGCTGTCACACGAACGCGCACTGACTCTCTATCCACACATTGTCCACCAGGCTCGTCTTAAGCCACTGTCCACTAATCGTGGTGCACAAGATGGGTGGCGCTAGCTACCCGCTAATAAAATTGCTAACACACCTTTGCTGCTTTGACAGTCGTATAACCAACGGATCGCATTGACTTTGTGCCTATAGCACAGAGCTACTAAGCTCAGGGTCGCGGGTTCAATTTCTGGAGGTGGTAGCCGTATTTTGCTCGACGTGGCTCGCAAAGCACTCAGGTACCACAGTTCGACTAAAACATAATGGGTATACGTGTGTCTAACGTACTGGGCATGAAGAATCGCGTGGAAACACGAGGAAAGCTTCAGGGTCACACAGCGTGCAATGAAACAACTAAGATAACAGCAACTCTACGAGATAGGAGCATGCAGAATCGATCCAATAACAAGCATCTTCTTTAAGCTATTGCCCTTGAAAGAAATTCAGAAAAATTCAGGCAATCCTTAACTACACCCGTTGTTAAATAACTTTAATCCTGCTTTTTTTTGTTTTTCTTGTTTTTTTGCTTTTTTCTCATTATTTTGCCGTTGTGTAGTAAAAAATGTGGTATTTAATATGTTTTGTACTCCACTATGACTTGTGTCATCAAGTCCAGTTTATTTTAATTTCTCTTCGTCTGTTATTATTATTATTTTTTTTTGTTTTATCTCCCTCCCATCATTTCGTTCTACGCATCTTCTCAGCGAAGATTGGTCGTGAAATATTGTTATCTCTTGCGTGCTGTGTACTTTCTGTCACGCTGTTGGGTTTTGTTGTAAGCATTTGCTCAATTATGAGTCATTTTAACTCTGTAACCCACAGCCCCCCACCCTTTATGTAATGCCCTGTTTAGGGTCCTTAGGGGTAATAAATGATGATGATGATGATGGGGGGGGGGGGGGACCGATATCCTTGTACACATTAATTGAAAAAAGTTGTACTGAGCAACTCACGTAATCAGGACAGATAACTGTCGGTCAATGAGAGCGTCGTAATAAATACTATGAGATAGGGAGCGCGGCCGAGGGCCTCGAAGGGCACACTACCCTTGGCGACAATTTTTCTTGACAGCACTGTGGAAGCTACAGAACCAAAGCGCATGCCTGCTACCGCGCCATCGAATAGTACTTAGGTTTGCTGACAATTTTCTCATTTGCCTTGCTGAAATAAATGCTGTTTTATTTAATATACGAATTAAACAGTTGCTGCAAGTCGTAGACAAAATACAGTTATTGTTCACTTGATAGAATGCCTTCCTTTTAAAAAGTTCCATTTTGTCCCCCGCTCACACGGACGAAGCGAATGGAGGGGGGAGACCAGTGTTACCAGACTACTCTGGTGTATCGTACCGCCTGTTTCACCGGCTGCAGACAACGAAACCCACAAGCGCGCCGCCGCACCCTCTCAAAGAAAGTGCAACAATGTGGCCAAACACCTGCACGAAATACCGCCATATCCCCCCACCGTGGGGGGGGACAGTTTGACCTGTCGGGGAAAAGGTCCCCGTCTCCTCCGAGGAGGCGCGGAGAGGTCGCGCCTACTCGCTAATCCGTGACGTCTTTGTCACGTGATCCACAATCCTCGCTTCTCCCCCGAGGATTTCTCCCTCGTGTGAATACCCCTTAACGAGCATGAAAAGACGCGAAGGGGAGGGGGGGATGTTGCTCGTGCAGCAACTGTGAACTTTGAGTTTTACGGGAGCGGTCACCATGGCCGGCGCGCGCGCTATCTAGCTATCTGAGTAGCCATCAGCGGGCGGCTTGTCTACCCTTCTTCGTGCTGCGCTCTCAACGTGAAGAGACTGCGCGAAAAGTGTCCCTGGAAGCGGCCGTATTCTCTTACACCAGCGTTTTGTAGAGTTGCGTGAGATCGAATCGAAGAGCTGCCAGCCTCACTTCGTATAACAATACAATTTGTTGCTATAGCATTCATTACTTCACCCTTGCGGGGAAACTGTGGCTTTTTTATGTACTACTACAGGGCTGCAGAAAGCAGGCAGTCCATATCCACTGTGGAGAATACAGAAGGCTTAAATACCACAAATAAAGTTCCGAAGCGGCGCTGTGGGGATAACAGCTCTTTTGTTTGGGGAAAATCTAAAGCATGCTGACGTTGGGAAATATTGCAAAAATCTATCAATTGATACACCAGTACAATTTAGTAGATTGAGAAACACAGAGTTACTGCTGGCGAACTGTTACGGTACAAACAAATGAAGAAATGAAAACTGTTATTCAGCCAAAAGAAGATTCTCGGCCACTTTTGGTATTCATGAATTGTGAGTAAGCGCGACAGACAGGGACGTAGAAGAAATTCGACACGGACGGGTGTCAGGACGGGTGTCAGCTATAAGTATTCACTTATAGCTGACACCCGTGAGCCAGCACATGACTGAGAATAAACAAATTTTCTTCTGTATCGAGCACACGTACGCTCTGTTTAAATACTTAACACAATGATATACAGTCAAAGCGATGTGGCTATCGCGAAAACATCCTTTTTGTTACTACGCGCGTCAAAGTGGATGCGTTAATTGGTGGTTTCTGAATATCCCTCATTTGGCCATGACACATTCTCTGTAGTGGCTACGTAGTGCCCCAATCCAGTGCTAACGTTGACGCACGTGGAAAACCTGCCTTGGCGAGCTTTACATTGACAGCGTCGTTTGCAGCGACACGGTGAAACGGTTAGAGGCAGCTGGTAAAATTGCTGCGTAACATGCGTCGGTCCTTTTTTAAAATGACTGCATCCTAATCTATTAATAACGTTCCATGCAATGAGTTTACTAACTTATTCACTTATCACATACGCATGGCTGACTCATCCAAGTGCGATAACTGTAACTGTGTAGAGTCTATTGACCATCTCTTGTGCCACTGTCCGCAATATCAACAAGATCGTCGAACTATCCAATGTGCCTTAAGGAGACCCGATGATCGGCCCGTTACTCAAGAAAAGATCTTGGGAGCATGGTCTCACAGTACATCATTGCAGAAAGCCACACGAGCTCTCCGGCAGTACTTGAAGGCAACATCCCTGAGCGACCACCTGTGAAATCCTGGATTGTGTGTGTGGTGGGCAATGTGTCTGTCTCTCTTTCTCTCTCTCTCTTTTACTACTCCCTTATTACCCTCCCCTCTGTGTAGGGTACCAAACTGGATGTAGTCTAGTTAACCTCCCTACATTTCCTTGTATTCCATCTCTCTCTCCATGCAATGAGCGCTTCTTGAAAGTTAGTTCGAGATTGTCAACAGCAAAGCAGGTCATGGCACCTTACCACAGATACAGTTTAGCGAACAAGTCTGTTCGCTGCAGCTAAGCTTGTTATAGCCGGACTTGACCTGTAAAGGATTTCACGGTTCAGTCGAATATGGCACTTATGGAAGAAACATGTATTTATATGTGATGAACGTCGCTGCACAAGAGAGGGACTTAATCGGGCGTTCGTCATTTAGGGAAGACAAGGGCCCTAGCCAAAATAATCGCTATTTAAGGCAGCCCACTTCACCGAGGGCTGATGACTTAATTTTTCCTGGAACGCTGTTTCTTTGTTTACTTGTCCAGGTTACCATTGCGGCTGGCTACATCCATTCAGACCGTCAAAGACTTCAAAAAAGTGAGCACGCATTTTTCAGCAACTTTTCGCCTTTGTTCCGGGTGATAGTCTTGATGAACCTGCGTAGGCTGTGCCTTAGAAATATTCCCGGTTTCCTTTGATCGCTCTTAGTTCTAGGGTATTTAGGTGCCAGTCCGCCTCGGTGGAACAGTGGCTACGGTGCTCGGCTGCTGACCCGAAGATCGCGGGTTCGATCCCGGCCGCGGCGGTCACATTTCGATGGAGGCTAAATGGTAGAGGCCCGTGTACTGTACGATGTCAGTGCACGTTAAAAAACACCAGATGGTCCAAATTTCCGGAGCCCTCCACTACGGCGTCTCTCATAATCATATCGTGGTTTTCGGACGTAAAAGCCCCATGTATTATTATATTATATTATTTAGGTGCCAGGCTGTAAACAGACAAAGCTGTAATAAAGCATCTGTCTTGAATCCCAACTCGCGCATTTTCAGCTCTGCTAGGTACTTTATATTTAGGCGAGTAATACACCGGGTGCTTCAAGAAATGTGTCCAAAGTTCTCAAAAATCAGGAAAATGCGATATTTCTTCGGTAACTTCACAATTACTTCTTTTGTAGCAGCAGGCATCTGAAGATGGTTAAAGACATCATTAATTAGTGGAGTTAGGCGGTTATTTTAAATAGGAGAATTGATGCTCTTCATGCGAGGAAACCATAGCGGTCTCTTAATAAAGAACAAGCGGCGTCTAATAACTATTGTGGTGTACTGAAATTCAACCAAAATCAACGGCGAAACCGAAGCCACGATGAACGCAACAAGCAGGTGATAAGAATGACGTCACTGTTCAAGACAACGATTACAGAGGTGTAATTCTTCTGCGTTCGTTAACGCAAGCGTGTCATGCGTGCCATAATTTAAAGCGCAGCCCGTACACCCACAAAACGAAGTCGGTTGATGATGGTTGATATAAGGAGGCTCACAAATTCTGGACGTCTGAGAAGAATATGGCAGTTGCACACTTCCTCGTTTCGGTATCGGTTTTGCCGCCAAATTTGGGTGAATTTTATTACTTCACAGTTATTACTAGAGGGCCGCTTTTTCGAAATCTCAAAGATACAATGGGTTCTTCGATTGAGGTACTTCCATTGTCCTATTCGATATAACCGCCTAATTCCACTAATAAAAAGTTAATATAACTTTCTTAATTACGGTCCCAAATTACGTCTTTAGCCATGTTAAGATGCCTCCGGCTATAGAAGCAGTAACTGTGAATGCATCCAACAAATATCGCTTTTCTCTGCTTTTTGAGAATTTCGGACACATTTCTTGAAACAGCCAGTATACATTCCACTGTGTGCTCAAGCAACCACATTATAAGTGAACTGGATATTAGTGCGAATATATTGTGCAAGAATTAAACTTTACGGCCAGGAAAGCTCGAATAACCTACAGTCCACTGAAAGAGTATTAAGTGAAATCAATTTCCACATTCTATTGACACAAATAGAAACCCTTGCTTTAAAACTATTGCGCACTCACATTAATAAATCAGGAGTCATTCGTATGCTACGTTTCTTACATTCCCGTCTGAGCAACTGCGTTATGGATTAGATTGTTTTTTAGGAATGACTAGATTGAATAGCGCGACTGATCACGGGACACAAGAAAGGGAACACACACCACAAAGCGCTATGTGGTGTGTGTAGCGCTTTGTGGTTTGTGTTCCTTTTCTTGTGTCCCGTGATCAGTCGCGCTATTCAATCTACTCATGCCTTACCAACACGCCCAGTCTTCAACCTTAGCAAGCTTTGTTTTTTAGGAAGCTCTCATGAGAGGAATGTGAACTTTGTTCCCGTCTATCGCGTGCCAACGAATGCTTCGCAGGTGCAAACGGCGCAAGGGAAAGGTCGGCTCCTGCTCCGGGTCTTGCTCAAGCGTCGTCTGCTTAGGACAGCTGTCGCGTGTCTTCTAGAATCGCCAGGCCTTATTGGCGTAAGTTTTCTTGTTTGAAGCACGCCTATTCTAGTCGGCTCATTTGTCACTAACGCATTTCTAGGAAAGAAGTGAAAATTTTAACGGCTCGTTTTCTTTGGTAGACACAATATTAATGAGAACTAATGAGAAGTAACTGACAATAATGCCAAGGAAAGAATAGGGGATGTTATTAGAAGTAATTGCAATGCAAATGAGAACAAAAAAGCGCACGAAAAGATAACTTGCCCCTGGCAGGGGACCGAACCTGCGACTTTCGAATAACACTTCCGATGCTAAGTGTTATTCGAAGGTCGCAGATTCGGTCCCTGCCAGGGGAAAGTTATCTTTTCGTGCGCTTTTTTGTTCTCATTTGCATTGCAATTACTTCTAATAACATCCCCTATTCTTTCCTTGGCATCATTGTCTGTATTATTGTTTCCTTTTTTTTGTTCTCATTTACGTTACAATTACTACCAATAACATCCCCCTATACCTTCCTCGGCATCATTGTCTGTATTATTGTTTTCTTTCTTTCTCTCTCTCTCTTTTCTGTCAAGTTTTACTCCCTTACCCCCTTCGCCAGGACAGGGTAGCCAGCTGGTCTGAGAACTGGCTAACCTCCCTGTCCTTCCGTCCTTTTTTTCTTTTCCTCCTCCTCCTCCTCCTTTTTGTCTGTCAGTTCTCATTAATAACGCATTTCAAGTAATGTGATATAACCGGAATGGGTCTGAGAGCGCGTAGGGCATCCATCTCTAATCAATCTACATTGTTCATGAAGTTCCCGAGTAACGCGTTGAGTACAGGTGCTGCTATAAGTATACCGCATTGTCAGTAAGCATGTCAATAGTCCATGAGTGCACTCTGCAGATATGCTTCCTCAAAATTCAAGAAAATCACAAATGGAGCAAACTATACGTACACACGAGCATAATATACGTGGAAGGGTGTCTGGCAGCAGCTTGCGAAAAGTGTGAGCACGCGCTGTCTTTCTCCGTGAAAACACGGCGCGATTCCATGCCTTCACGGCGCACGTGAACGCGTCCCGACGCGAACGTCGGGTTGAACCTTAATGCTAGCCTCCGCTGTGCATAACAGTCATTCCTTCGAATTTTGGCCACCATATTTCGCTTGTTCGTTAAGTGATCTATGCTGAAATATAATATATGCGTATGTCGGATTAAACGTTCAACACTATTAAATACGTAAAACAGCATTTATTAGATGTGAAGCATCTTATGGCGAAGCTTAATCCGGTGGTGGTGTGCGGCGTGGCCTCCCTTACTGCGCATGCGCAAACCCTTTAAAAAAGTAAAAATAAAAAAAAACCTCTCCTCCCCCTCCCCCCTCTCTCTCCTCTAGGCATCCCTCCCCGCGGCAACCACACCCTCACTGCGCATGCGCCTCCCCTCCTCTCTCCCCCTCCTATGCTCCCCCCTCTCTCCTCTAGGAATCCCTGCCTGGGCTCCCACTGCGCATGCGCGTCCCCCCCTCTCTCACCTCTCCTACGCTCCCCCCCTCTCTCCTCTACGCATCCCTGCCCACGGCGTCCACACCCCACTGCGCATGCGCGTCCCCCCTCTCTTTCCTCTCCTACGCTCCCCCCCTCTCTCGCCACACGACGCAGACGCAGGCAGCGTCTGCTAGCGAGTTTCTTGGTTGAAAAAACGGACTGCTCGCGCTGCACAACCGTTCACTGTCCATCGCGTATATATGACAATGGATCTTGACCTCCAAGGTGGTGCCGGTGGGAGATTTCTCCTGTGCGTTGTTGAACAATAAAAATTCGCAGCGTGCGCGTTAACTAAAAGCGCACTGCGGGTCTCTGTGTACAGTCGGAATCTTCTGTCTCTCATTGCCCATTAGCAGCGATTGGCATGTTCCAGTAGGAAACACCGCTCCATCACTGCGTGCTTTGCGCCTCCTCAGTTTTCTCTCCTGCGCAACGCTGCGATAGCGCCAGCGTCAACGCCACGGCCAGTGTAAGCGTTCGCGCCCGCTGCTTCACATCTACACATGGTTCCCTTTAGCGGGAGATGGTGTAATTTTTTTCTGATTACGCAGGTTATGTACAACCAATCTGACTCAATACTCGGGAACGAGATACTCGCAGGTAAGCCTACAGTAATATTTTAAGTGCGGAGCACTTTAGAGGCCTGGGCTGTCGTATGCTGTCAGCTCATGTCGTCGCTTAGCGTCACGCCGGCAAAATCCTGTATTGCATTGCCTATGTATATGAAAGGGGCGGGAAAGCGAAGTGAGGGTGGGGAGGTGTCACGCATGGTATGGCGTCACGTAGGCAAAACCATGTGTAGGATAGCCTTATACAAAGGGGAATTTAAGTGTTTGTTTCCTGTGTCATATAAAACATTAATGACAACCAACAGGCAATCGAGCCAACGAAAGTATAGGGGACGTTATTTCTAGTGATCCTGCAACTTTCGAATAGCGCGTCCAGTGGTCTACCGATTGATATATGTGCATTTTAAACCTGGGAGTCACTGCTGCTCGTACCATGAGGGCGAGAGTGGAGCACTCTTCTTTTGCCTGCTGGCGTCACGTAGGACGTGATCTTGCTACGAGATTACTGCTGACCAATAATCCCTAGCACGCTACCCCTTAAATCCCAGTCTGGCCAGAACGAGACCCGCGCTAATGAATGAACGAAAATGGAATATAAGGGCTGATTTTCTTTGTTAGACGCAATATTAATGACAACCAACAGACAATAGAGCCGAGGAAAGTATAGGGGATGTTATTTGTAGCAATTAATACATAAATGTGAAGAAATTAAACTCGACAAATAGCAAGTTGCCACCGGCAGGGACTGCACATGAAACCTTCAAATAACACGTCCGATCCTCTACCGATTGATCTACGGCAGCGGTCGTCCTCTCGTACACTTTATATTGTATACCCCTTCCCCCGTGTGTAGGATAGGAAACCGGACGAGTGCCTTGTTGACCTTCCTGCGTTTACTTCCTGTTCCTCCCCCTCCCCCTGTGCATATTAAAGCAAGGAGTGTTGAAAGGAAAGCGAGTGTGAAGGATGAGGAGGAGGGTAGAGCCAATCATAGCCGTGTATAGCATAGTATAGCAAGGAGGTCGAAAAAGCAAAGTGAGGGTGAGGAGGACGGAAAAAATGACGGGGACGCCAAGGCATGGCATAGTCGTGTGCACTACAGTAAGTGAGGTCGAGGAGGGTGGAAAGGAGGAGGAGGAGGGCAAAGCATAGCATAACCATGTTTAGTGTAGGCAAGGTGGCCGAAAAGGGAAGTGAGGATGAGGGGAATAAACGTGAAGGTGAGAATGAGGGAAAGGAGGAGGGGAGAAGGTCCCACTGCATCACGGTTTTCTTTCCCGCCATGCACGCTGAGCAGGCTGCACGTTTCGAAGGCCAGCGCGCTCTCCCCCGTGAACGCGAGTGTCATTGAAGGGGCAGGCGAATCTAAGGCCCCATGATCAAGGGGCTTCAGGCGAATTCGCTCCTCCGCACCTCCTATACAGCATTCACGCCTAGTGCAACAGCGCGCACTTTCGCGGGACGTTGCTTAGAGGTCATAATGATACCTCCTCGATCAAGTTATGAGCCTTCTGTGTCGTCCGATCGGTTTGCCTTTATGCCCCAAGAAGAATACAGGTGTCGTTCCAAGTACTTATTCTACGTTAGTAGGTGAAGTCACACTCCTCGATACAGGGAACTCTTTGCGAATGGGATACATCAGTAGCTATTAGAAGTATACTTAAATGTAAATTGTATAAATGAATTAGTCATCGTGTTACCAAAGTTCTTTCCTTCGGATCTTACAGAAAAAGCTTCGCGGCCTGTGTGTCTAATTGGGAAATGGCTTCAACATGTGTGCATGCACGTCAAAGGCTGCTATAGGCGCCAAACACTATTATGCACTGTACAAGCTCTCGTATATTAATGTACAATAAACAATCAACTACACCTATGAAGGCATGGTTCACTTTCCTGTTATACCGACTCCTATCCCGGAGAAGTCAACGATGTATTTTTTCTTGGGCTAATGCCGCTCAACAGCCACGCAAGGCAAAGACGGTTAATTATTTTTTGTTATTTCCATGTTTTAATCCTTGCTAATGAGTTTTTATGCTTAGAGAATACATGCACAATGTGTTCGCTTGTGTTAATGTTACGTAGGCATACTTTGAAAGAGCGAGTGCATTGGTTCTGAAAATATTTTTAATTATTTTAAATTCATACGATTCATTCCATCTTGAAATTTGTGCAGAAAAGTGCTATACCTATATTAGCTCCTAAGCACCTTTGGAGTAAGTCATTTGCTTTTCAGAAATCCTGCTCTCCCTTTTGCACGAGGTGGATAAGATTAACTTCAGTATAACCCTGCGGGTAAGTATTTGTAAAATATCTTGCGCTCTAAAATAATGGCCTCGTTTGCTTCGCGGCACAAGCTAAAAGTAAAGGAATAATAAAAGGAAGGACGAGCCTCGCTCCTCTGCTATCAAGAAGTTGCTCGATATTTAAAATTGAATTTCGAAGTTTCACACAAACTGAATTGCGGTAAGGCATAAAAAGTTTTATCATTGCGCTGAAAGTCGCCGTTGCGCAATGCCATGCTGCACGCCAGGCAAGTGTAGCAGTGCTGCAGGAACAACGCAGCAACAGGGTTGTCTGGCCCGAATTTTGATGCGTTTCCAGCGTATGTGTGAAAAAAGCGAAAAAAAAAATAGACGCAGAAAGGCAACAGAACAGTGAGAACGCCGACTTGTTTTTTTTTTGTTTGTTTGTTTGTTTTCTTTTTTGTTGTTTTTGTTTTTTTTGCCTTAATGTGTCTCCGTTTATTATTGCTCATTGTTCTTGTGTGTGCTGTGGCTAAATGCATTGGCACTGAGTGTTACTACTATCCAGCTAACCCTTTCATGAAAAGCTTGAAAAATAGATATGGAAATGACGAATAATCTGGCGACTTAGATGCAGCCCATATAGATACAAGTATACCTGCGGATGAATAAAGGTATGAGCGACTGAGAACAAAAATTGAATTGGTCATTGTCGTTGGTCCCAGTAAATATTTAATGTAATAAACATTTGAAATACCTAAGGCAATTTAGAAATTTTCGAATAGAATATCGAAATCAGGCAGTAGTTATTATTACGAATATACACAGCGGATATACAAGAGGAGACTAGCCAAGCAACCACAGGAGTTGTTCTCCTCGAGAGCCCCGCTTCGTCGTGCTTAGGTCCAACTTAGCCTTGACCAGCGTCTTGACGCTCGTGCAACAAGCCACAGCAGTATCAAGTGTTCGTTGAAATAAATATGCGTACTGTTCCTAGCACTACTGCTGTTGTTTACTTAGTAAAATGTGTCCGAAATTCTGAAAAATCAAAAAAATCTTATATGTGCGCGCTCTCTTCAGAATTGCTTTTTCTGGAGCGGCAGGCATCTTGAGAAGGTTAAAGACATGATTTGGGACAGTTAATTAGGAAAGTTAAGTTAATACGCTTTTTAATTAGTGCAGTTAGGCGCTTATGTCAAAGGGGAGAATTGAAGTTCCTCATGCGAAAAACCTCATGTGTGTGGTGTGTTGTCTGCCGCTGCATTGTGGTCGCAGCTACGTCGGATAAACTGGTCGCTGCCTGAATGCCTGGCTGCGTGAACATCATTACATTGTTAGAGACGTGGCAGGTGGTTTCCTAGCGATGCATTGTAAAAAGTGTGGTTGCCTTCCTTTGTTCGACACATGCAGAATTGTGAGAACAAATGGGAATCAGTTTACATGAGAGATTATAGAATCGCGGGAGATTGAAAAGATGGGTGACAAGAGTACTGGCATGCCGTCTGTCACGCTGACAAAAAAAAGAAAAAGAATTTGATTACCTTGGAGTCGGTGATGTTGCCTAGTGATGTTCTTGTTACTTCTGCGCAGCAGATGTGCTCATGTATTGCCACATAAATCGTGCTGGGATCACGAAATAAACTGTTGAAAGTTGCGCTATACGTGTGCGTCTGTGTTCCTTGTGTGTTCGTCTCAAGTGCGCTTTTACCGTTCATAAACGAGGACTAGCAACGTGCCCAGGTTAACACATTGGCAAAGAACCCATCGCTGCTTTCACAAGGGAAAATTAGCCTTCAGTAATTATTGTGACGTAGACAAATTCAGTCAAATTCAATGACGAAACTGAAACCGAGGCACCGATGGGCGCGACAAGCAGACGACCAGAATGACGTCACTTGTCAACTGAACGACTACAGATGTGTAGTTCTTCCGCGTTCGTTAACGTATGTGCGCCATGCGTGCTATAATTGAAAGCGCAGCCCGCACACCCACACAACGAAGTCGGCTGGATGGTTGATATAACGACGCTCAATAATTCTGTACGTCTCAGAAGAATATGGCGATTGTGGTCTTCCGCGTTTCAGTTTCAGTTTCACCGCTTAACTTTGTTGAATTTCATTACTTCGCAATTATTACTAGGGGCCGCTTTTTCCTAAATCTCAAAGCAGTGATGGGTTTTTCACATGAAGAGCTTCAATTGGTATAACTGCCTAACTCAATTATTTAAAGTTAATTAATTTAGCCTCCTTAATGTTTGTCCCAAATGATGTATTTCGCCATCTTAAGACAGCTGCCGCTACAGAAAAAGCAATTGTGAAGACAACGAGAATATATCAAGTTTTCCTGAGTTTTGAGAATTTCGGACACACTTCTTGAAGCACCCGGTATAAAGCTATAAGGGTGATGATACTCCTGTGTGTAACTTCTGTATGACTATAGCTCTCGCTAGAAGGGAATTTAATGGTTCGTTTCTTTGTTCATATAACCTTAACGAAAACCAACAGATAATGAAGGTGTGACTGTAATTTGCAGAACGCTACCTTCCTGGACGAGACATGGCATTTAGGGGTAAGTAGATATGGCTAAGTTGGGAACACTTTGAGAGCTAGTCCAAGTCATTCGCTCATATTGTAACACGTCATGCGTCAGACTTGGCTTTACAGATGCGTAGGGTTGGCTGTGTTCATAACAGCAATAAAGAAACAATTGCGGGTAAGTGCAAATAGGTCGTTACTCACTTCCTCTAAGAAAGTGGTTGGCGGAGGTTCGCCGGTTCGCAATAAATTGACTTGTCCATCCTTGTCAGAGAGAGAGAAAGACAGGGGAAAAAAATTCCCCATCTCCCGCTAAAGGGAACCATGTGTGGATGCGAAGCAGCGGGGAGATAATAAGCTTGAGCGGCAGGAACGTCGCCGCTCTCATTTCACGGCAGTGGTCCGGGCGCTCATCGCGGCGCTGCGCAGGAGAGAGAATGAGGCGCGCGCGCTCCGTCATTTTCATACCGCAGAACTACCGTGGCGCCCCCCAGCGGAGTATGCAGCTGTCACACCACCTGTCGTTCGCGTCGCTCCATAGAGGATTTCTAGAGGAAAGGACGGGGGGGGACCGTAGGAGAGGTGAGAGAGGGGGGAGGGGACGTGCATGCGCTGTGGGGGGTGTGGGACGCTTGAGCCGCTCCGAAGAGTAGATGATTCCAAGAGGAAAAAAGGGGGAGAGGACACGCATGCGCTGTGGGGATGTGGGACGCCGGAGCCGCTCCGTAGAGTAGAGTATTCCTAGAGGAGAGAGGACGCGCATGCGCCGCTCCGTAGAGTAGATGATTCCTAGGGTAGAGGAAGGGGGTGAGCGTAGGAGAGCACAGGGGAGGGGACGCGCATGCGCGGTGGGGGGTGTGGGACGCTCCGTAGAGTAGACGATTCTTAGAGGAGAGAAAGGGGGTGAGCGTTGGAGAGAGAGGGGGGAGGGCACGCGCATGCGCTGTGGTGGTGTGGGACGCGGGAAGGGGGGGACGGACTAAGCACCCTCCAAACACATGCAAGCAAGATTAAGGAATGTGGTCAACCTGGGCGACAGACACCACCTGCCTAGGCATTGCTAAGCAGCCTCTCTGTGCTCTCGGCCATGACTCAAGGAATGGGGTCAACCTGGGCGACAAACACCACCTGCCTAGCCATTGCTAAGCAGCCTCTCTCTGCTCTCGGCCATGACTCTGATGACTGTGTTAGGTTTGACGGCCTTTATATTACTACAGTGTTCTGGTTCGCATAATGGGTGCTTCACTTTTTCATGAGAGTGGCCGGATGCGGGACGCGGGACGGACGCGGGAGGGACGCGGGACGCGGGAGGGACGGACATAGCCCCGAGCATAACATGCTTCGCGTCTAACACTGTGAGGTTAACCAAGAAGAACTCCGGTGGGCTATCCTGTACTCCGGTCGGGGAAAGGAGTCTCGATGACAATTAACTTGCATGTATATCATAAATCATTGAACAGCATTGTCGCCGGAGCGAACATTTCGGTGAACGGGCTTTGTAATTACGATAACTTGTTGCTGGGCTAGTCGGCAAACAATTTCAAAATTATTTGTTTGCAGCGGAATAACTTTTGCTTCGTTAGGGATTTGTTATTTTTTCTACTATATAAGGATAAAAACGCCAGGCCTGCACGGAAAGCGCAGCACAGTCACATCGAAAGCTGGAAAAGTGGCATTTATAGAGTCCGTTGTAAACTCTCTTGCGGCTACTAATACAAGTACACTTTGAAGGTGCCCACTACACCATAAATCACAATTTTTGTTAAGTTGGGAAACCCCCCAATACGCCATTATTGGTCTTTCTCTGGAAAAACAAGATACCCGCTACACATCTGCAAAGCATTATGTGCAATTTGTTGTTGCGTTGACTGGTGACGATGAAGAGTTACGGCTTAGCCATTTGTGATGGGTTCAAACCTTTAAACGACGAACTAGTTACGCAATTCACAATCTGTGACGCGCGATCATTGCCTTACTCTCATACCACGCTATCTTACATTAATTAACATGGGAAAGAGAGAGAACTTTAATGAGGTCCTGAGGAAACGGATCATGGGGGCCTTATGAGCTTCCTTGGCAACTAATGGAAATGCACTTGCGAGATACCCACCACCTATAAATCATCATAATTTTTTTAAAGTACAGAAACATCCATTATACTATTATTCGTCATTATGCGAAAAAGTGCGGTATCTGCGACACACCTGTAAGACATTACGTGCCCTTTGGTGATGATGTGGCTGATCGCTATGAATTATTATGGCTGAGCGTTGTGTAATGGGTTGGAAGCATTCAACGACCCACTCGTTCTGCATTTCGCATTGTGTGATGAGTATTTACACAATTCGCATTATGTGGCCCTTTGTTCCTATTTAACCCCTCTACCACGCAAAATTACATAAGTTAACAGCTTTTCGTTTCCGACATGAAGCCTGTATAGCAGGCGTCTCAATCTCATCTCAGCTAGCGGGCCGTACTGACGCTATTTAGTCCCTCAAGGCCCAGGGACAAGGGGAAGGGGGGGGGGGATTTTGGACAAGTTTTCAGCTAACGTTATCATTTGAAAAAAAAAAATTCGGCAGATCCCTCGTACCATGGGAATCGATGTTATGTGAAGCAAGCGGAGGGAAGGGGAGACTGTGATGTAATCTTTTTTTGTTGAGCGATACGTTACGAAAAAGATTCCCCATCTCCCGCTAAAGGGAA
Source organism: Rhipicephalus appendiculatus (assembly GCA_030522465.1). Taxonomy (NCBI): domain Eukaryota; kingdom Metazoa; phylum Arthropoda; class Arachnida; order Ixodida; family Ixodidae; genus Rhipicephalus; species Rhipicephalus appendiculatus. Next base: position 106,465 of record JALIZH010008420.1, on the reverse strand, counting down.
CCATGTGTGGATGCGAAGCAGCGGTGAGATAATTAGCTTGAGCGGGAGGAAAGTCGCCGCTCTCATTTCACGGCGGTGGTCCGGGCGCTCATCGCGGCGCTGCGCAGGAGAGAGAATGAGGCGCGCGCGCTCCGTCATTTTTATACCGCGGAACTACCGTGGCGCCCCCCAGCGGAGTATGCAGCTGTCACACCACCTGTCGTTCCGTAGAGGATTCCTAGAGGAAAGGACGGGGGCGACCGTAGGAGAGGAGAGAGAGGGGGACGTGCATGCGCTGTGGGGGTGTGGGACGCGGGAGCCGCTCCATAGAGTAGAGGATTCCAAGAGGAGATAGGGGGAGAGGACGCGCATGCGCTCTGGGGATGTGGGACGCCGGAGCCGCTCCGTAGAGTAGAGTATTCCTAGAGGAGAGAGGGGGGAGAGGACGCGGGGGGCCGCTCCGTAGAGTAGACGATTCCTAGAGGAGAGAAAGGGGGTGAGCGTAGGAGAGAGAGGGGGGACGGCACGCGCATGCGCTGTGGTGGTGTGGGACGCGGGACGGACTAAGCCCCCCTCCAAACACATGCAAGCAAGATTAAGGAATGGGGTCAACCTGGGCGACAGACACCACCTGCCTAGCCACTGCTAAGCAGCCTCTCTGTGTTCTTGGCCATGACTCTGATGACTGTGTTAGGGTTGACGGCCTTCATATTACTACAGTGTTCTGGTTCGCATAATGGGCGCTTCCCTATTTCATGAAAGTGGCCGGACGCGGGACGGGGGACGGGGGACGGCGGACGGGGGACGCGGGAGGGACAGAGCCCCGAGCATAAGATGAATAACGCTAAACATATGTAGAGATGTTATACGCACAGACATTTATGTTGAACAGTCGTATATGTTTTATACAACGAGTCGCTTACAGTTGCGCAACGATGCCAAGAGCAACATGCGTATTACCAACACCATAAGCGGCAAGCTGATATGTAGCTCTTGTGCTTGCAAGGATGGTAGCCCCGGATAGTGCTACGGAGGCCAACTTCAGTGGATGGCGCTTAACTACAATTCACGTTAACCTAACGTAACGCCTGTATAATATAAATGTATATTGTCACGTGGTTGTGACGTTGACAAAGGCAGTAGGCCGTAGTCCAAGAGGAAGTTCTTTATTTGGGCCGAACTTGTGGCCGGTAAAAGGAAAGGTGAGATTACAGCAATATACGCTGGCACTGACAGCGGCGAACAGAGCGTCGGCCGTCGATCAACTGAACATCCTTGGAACGCGCCGGCTTTTATAAATCACGCGTCGAACATTCTAGCCTTATCACTAGTCGTCGCGCAAGCTCTGGAATAATCTTGAGTGTTACCGTCTTGCGTGCAATCTTAACAAAACGATCTACTACAACCGAGAAGCTTCTGAAACAATCAGGCGCGGTCTGCGCCGAGTACTGCTGATAGTCTTTGTGGGCGGAAACTGAATACAGTAAAAGAAACGCGCGTGGCAATGCCCCCCCTCTGAAAAGTCATCGTCCTGATGCTTAGAACAGAACGCATGGGAAAAATACATGCAACAATAAATAACAACAATAAATCAAGAATGTTGAAATAAACAATACGCACAAGCAAGAAAGTCCAATGAAAAAAGAAAGTGCAGTCTTCAGGTTCAGTACCGCGGGTAAAACGGCTTGAGGCGCACGACATGCACGACTTCAGGTCGCGCACGGCGCCGTTGAGAGTTCGAAATGCCGTCGGGGATAACCTCGTAGTCGAGAGTGCCGAGACGTCGAAGCACCCTATACGGTCCGAAGTATCGTCGCAGACCTTTTTCACTAAGTCCACGTCGTCGTATAGGCGTCCACACCCAAACGCGGTCACCGGGATGGTACTCCACGAAGCGTCGTTGAAGATTGTAGCGGCGGCCGTCAGTCGTTTGCTGATTCTTGATCCGCAGCCGGGTCAGTTGTCGTGCTTCTTCAGCGCGTTGTAGGTAGGCGGTCGCGTCGATGTTTTCCTCGTCGGTCACGTTTGGTAACATGGCGTCGAGCGTCGTTGCCGGGCTCCGTCCGTAGACCAACTTGTATGGCGTCATCTGCGTCGTTTCTTGCATGGTCGTGTTGTATGCGAAGGTCGCGTACGGAAGGATGGCGTCCCACGTCTTGTGTTTGACGTCGACGTACATGGCCAGCATGTCGGCGATGGTCTTATTTAGACGCTCGGTCAGGCCGTTGGTCTGTCGGTGGTACGCGGTAGTCCGGCGGTGACTTGTGTGGCTGTATCCCAAGATCGCCTGGGTTAGGTCAGCCGTAAACGCCGTGCGCCTGTCGGTGATGAGAACCTCTGGGGCGCCGTGTCGAAGGACGATGTTCTCAACGAAGAACTTGGCTACCTCGGCGGCACTGCCTTTGGGCAGGGCTTTTGTTTCGGCGTAGCGGGTGAGGTAGGCGGTAGCCACGACGCTCCATTTATTTCCGCAAGTCGACGTTGGGAACGGCCCCAGGAGGTCCATCCCGATCTACTAGAACGGTCGCCGAGGAGGCTCGATCGGCGGAAGGAAGCCTGCTGGTCTTGTTGGCGGTGTCTTCCGTCGCTGACAGTCTCGGCACGTCCTTACGTAGCGGGCGACGTCGGCGGCAAGGCGCGGCCAGTAGTACTTTTCCTGTACTCTTGCGAGCGTGCGGGAAAGTCCGAGGTGTCGAGCCGTCGGGTCATCGTGTAGGGCCTGGAGGACTTCTGGTCTCATTGCTGATGGAACCACACGAAGGTGTTTGGCTCGAAGGGGCGAGAAGTTCTTCTTTACGAGGACTCCGTTTCGCAGGAAGAACGACGCTAGTCCTCTCTTGAATACCTTCGGAACAGTGGCGCTCTTGCCCTCGAGGTATTTGATAAGGCTCCTGAGTTCCGGGTCCGTTCGCTGTCGCTCGGCGAAGTCGTCAGCACTTATGGTTTCCAGGAAGCCGTCATCATCCTGGTCGTCCAGCGGAGGTGGGTCGACGGGGGCACGAGACAGGCAGTCGGCGTCAGAGCGTTTTCTTCCGGACTTGTAAATGATGGTAATGTCGAATTCTTCAAGTCTCAGGCTCCACCGTGTGAGGCGACCAGAAGGGTATTTCAAGCTAGCTAGCCAACACAAGGCGTGGTGGTCGCTCACAACTTCGAAGGGCCTGCCGTAAAGCTAGGGGCGAAACTTTGATGTAGCCCAGATCACGGCAAGCCACTCCTTTTCTGTTGTGGAGTAGTTGGCCTCTGCCTTTGATAGCGACCGGCTAGCATAACTGATAACCCTTTGCAGTCCGTCCGTCCTCTGCACAAGGACAGCGCCGAGTCCTACGCTGCTCGCGTCGGTGTGCACTTCTGTTTCGGCGTGTTCGTCGAAATGCGCAAGTAACGGAGGCTTTTGCAGGCGTCGTTTTAGTTCTTCAAATGCTTCCTCCTGCGGCGTTTCCCACTTGAACTCGACGTCGCTGCTGGTGAGGTTAGTGAGAGGCTCGGCGATGCGGGTGAAGTTTTTAACGAACCACCTGTAATAGGCACACAAGCCGAGAAATCGACGGACGGCCTTCTTGTCGGTGGGTGGCGGGAAAGCAGCGATGGCGGTTGTCTTTTGCTGGTCGGGGCGTACTCCGGATTTGCTTATCACGTCGCCGAAGAACAAAAGTTCTTCGTACGCGAAGCGGCACTTCTCTGGCTTGAGGGAGAGTCCGGAGGTCTTCATTGCTTGAAGTACAGCTTCAAGGCGCCGCAGGTGTTCATCGAAGTTCGAGGAAAACACAACGACGTCGTCCAAGTACACAAGGCAAGTCTGCCACTTCAAGCCGGCCAGGACAGTATCCATAACACGTTGGAAGGTCGCAGGGGCCGAGCAAAGACCAAAAGGCATGACCTTAAACTCGAACAGGCCGTCTGGTCTTATAAAGGCAGTCTTTTCTCGGTCTCTCTCGTCGACTTCGATTTGCCAGTAGCCCGTCTTCAGGTCCATCGACGAAAAGTACTTCGCGTTGTGGAATCGATCCTGGGCGTCGTCTATCCGTGGGAGGGGGGTACACGTCCTTCTTCGTGATCTTGTTCAGGCGACGACAGTCAACGCAGAAACATAGCGTCCCGTCATTCTTTTTCACCAACACCACGGGAGACGCCCAGGGACTCTTGGACGGCTGGATTATGTCGTCGCGTAGCATTTCGTCGACTTGCTTCTTTACGGCTTTGCGTTCTGGCGTCAAAATTTGATACGGGCTCTGACGGACTGGTCGGGCACTTTCTTCAGTTTTGATACGATGTTTGGCGACTGGGGTCTGTCGAATTCTTGACGACGATGAGAAGCAGTGCTTGAATTGCAGGAGCAGATTTTTGAGCTTGTCTTGCTTCTGCTTTGGGAGGCTGGGGTTGACGTCGAAATCTGTTTCGGGACCTTGATTCGTCAAAGAATGTTCGGCAGTATCGGAGAGGGCGAAAGCATTGCTGGTGTCCACGAATTTCTCGATGTAGGCGACTGTTGTACCAATGTTGAGGTGCCTATATTCGTGGCTGAAGTTTGTCACCAGTACCTTTGCTTTGCCGTCGCGCAACTCGGCGATGCCTCTTGCCACGCAAATCTGACGGTTCACAAGCAGGTGCTGATCGCCCTCAATGACGCCTTCAAGGTTAGCGGGTATTTCGGTGCCGACGGAAATGACGACGCTGGAAAGAGGCGGAACGGTGACCTCCTCTTCTATTACATTCAAGGCATGATTCAACGGCGACGTGTGGGGCGGCAACGCTTTTTCTGAAGTCAGTGTTATCGACTCAGACCTCAGGTCGATGACGGCGCCGTGTTGACTTAGGAAGTCCATCCCCAGTAGCACATCCCTGGAGAAGTGCTGTAGAATTGGAAAGCTGGCGGGATAAGTCCGGTTATTGATGGTGACTCTTGCGGTGCTGACACCGGCCGGCGTTATTAGATGACCCCCAGCGGTCCTGATTTCAGGGCCTTGCCAAGCAGTCTTTACTTTCTTCAACTTCGTCGCGAAAGACCCACTGACGACGGAATAGTCGGCTCCAGTGTCGATGAGAGCAGTGACGTTGTGGCCGTCGAATATTACGTTGAGGTCGCTGGTTCGTCGTCGTGCGTTGCGGTTAGGTCGCGCCGTCAGATCATGGCTGCGTCGAAATGTTGTGGTGCTTCCATGCTGCGTCGTCAGGCTTTCTTCAGTCCGCGATGTTTCTTCGGCAGGGCTTCGTCTACTTCGCGTCGTGTTGCGCAGGTCTCGTCGCGTTGTCGTCGTCGGCGGCCACGGAGTATCTTCGGCATTTCGTCGAACACAAACCGCACCTCCATCGGTTGCTGCCCTTAGTTTCCCGAGTACGGGCTAGGTGACCGGCCCCTGTTTGGGCCAGTGTACTGCCGGCGGTGCCGTGACATGTAGCGGCCGGGCGAAGGTGAGCGGGAAGGTCGTCGGGGCGTGCACTGAGCTCCTGCGAGGTAGTCGGCGATGTCTTGCGGTCGTTCACCCCGCTGTTGACGAGGCGCGTTGACGGCGAAACCACGTAGGCCCATCTGTCGCTACTGGCAACGGCGGTAGGTGTGGCTGGCCTCGCCGCAGTTTTATCAGAGGGGAAGGTGGTCAGGGGGCGCGCCAAACATCAGTCTTCCTCGGAGCGTTGCGCTGGCCGGCAGGAGGGCGGTATAGCGTCGGTGGGCGGTATGGCATCGGTGGCGGTGGCGGCGATGTCTGGTGACGGTACTGCGGCGATGCGGTGTCTTGGCGTGGACGTCGAGGAGGAGCGTGATGGTGGGCTGCAGCAGCATAGCTCATAGCTTGCAGCTGCGGCTCTAGAGGCTGCGGAACGCCCAGTGATTGCTGGATCTCTTGGCGTACGACGTCAGCGATGGAATCCACTTGAGGCTGCGCTGAAGGTAGAATTTTTCGCAGCTCCTCTTGCATGATCGCTCGGGTCGTCTAACGCAGGTCGACGGTTCCTAGTGCTTGGACGTCGGCGTAGCTTGAAACCGAGAAGCTGCGGTTGTATTGCCGTGTGCGCATCTCGAGCTCCTTCTCGATTGTCGAGGCTTCGGACGCGAATTCTGCGACCGTCTTCGGCGGGTTCTTGATCAATCCGGCAAAGAGTTGTTGCTTGACACCCCTCATAAAGAAGCTCACTTTCTTCTCTTCAGTCATGTTGGGGTCGGCGTGGCGAAACAAGCGAGTCATCTCCTCCGTGTAGATGGCAATGTTTTCATTGGGAAGCTGCACACGTGTTTCTAGGTAGTTCCGGCACGTTCCTTGCGGACGACACTCGTGAAGGTACTTAAGAACGTCGTCCGAAAGAGATCCCAGGTTTGTATCGCGGTTTCGCGGTTTTCGAACCACGTCCTCGCGGCGTCTTCTAAGTAGAAGTAGGCGCGGCGGGAGTTTTTCCTCGGAGTCCCAGTTGTTAAAGGTCGCGACTCGTTTGTAAGTCTCTAGCCATGTTTCGGGGTCTTCGCTAGGCGATGCGTGGAAGGTCGGTGGCTCTCTGGGTGGCTGCATCACGATGGTTGCAGGGGACACAGCGGTGGTCTTCGCTGCCGTAGGTTTCGGCTTGTCCGGCAGTAGTCCGTGCTGCGGGAGTAGTCCTTTCAGCCTGCGGCTGGCTCGACCGTCACTGATAGTGTCGGTGTCTTCTTCGCGACGTGGGCTCGGTTCACGGCTTGACGGGGGCGTCCGGTAGATGAAAGAAGCAGTACCTTCACCAGATGTCTCGTGGTGGTGACGTTGATGAAGGCAGTAGGCAGTAGTCCAAGATGAAGCTCTTTCTTTGGGCCGAACTTGTGGCCGGTAAACGGAAGGTGAGATTACAGCAATAAACGCTGGCACTGACAGCGGCGAACAGAGCGTCGGCCGTCGATCAACTGAACATCCTTGAAACGCGCCGGCTTTTATAAATCACGCGTTGAACATTCCAGCCTTATCACTAGTCGTCGCGCAAGCTCTGGAATAATCTCGAGTGTTACCGTCTTGCGTGCAATCTTAACAAAACGATCTACTACAACCGAGAAGCTTCTGGAACAATAAGGCGTGGTCTGCGCCGAGTACTGCTGATAGTCTTTGTGGGCGGAAACCGAATACAGTAAAAGAAACGCGCGTGGCAATATGTAATGTATATAAAATTCGATAGCCAGCACTGCAACCACAATTGACGTTTCGCTAACATTACGCCTACATAGGGTATTTTTCCAAAACAGATCTGAGAACTGGTTTAGCTCTATGGTCGAATACTTCATTGCCACGCAGAATGCTTGGGTTCGATTGATGCTCGCACCCTGATATTTATTATTTGCATTTGTCGCGTCAACGCTGCCGATGTCAGTTTTTCTTAACGCTCTCGCATGTTGAACCAATGTCCGTTCAACCGTTCCTGGATAGTTATAAACTGTCAGTCAACTGTGGCGCATACCCGCATACCGTGGCCGTGGTATACGCGTATGTGCCACCCGTGTTTGTAGGAAACGGTTTGACGACGTACGCGACACCATTTTCACGTTATTCATGTCATAACCAGCCATACATATATGTCAAAACCTTTTACCCTCTCATGCCAGTTTTGGTCGACACCAAGTTAAGGAGGTGATCACGAGAGCACCCAGACAGAGGCGGCTAGATAGATAAATGCGTAGATAGAAACGTTCGAAGTGCCCGCAGTTCGTTAATAAATGCTTCGCATTTAAAAACATTTCTCATATCTCATATACGGGTCATTTCTGAACGAGATTTGGCGCCAGGATTTCAACATGTCGATAACGGTCGCCTAAATGACTAAAATCAGTACGCAGATTCGGAAATGTAGTTATTGTTTCACGGTTATGCTTCAACACTTCACACATGGCAACAAATGAGGTACCTCAAGAATACAGTGCTTCAGACAAGTCATGCCTATGTGTAGCACACGTACATACCTACTAAGGGAATAAAAAAAATTACACCATCTCCCGCTAAAGGGAACGATGTGTAGATGCGAAGCAGCGGGCGCTAACGCTTACAATGGTGGCGGCGTTGACGCTGGCGCTCATCGCAGCGTTGCGCAGGAGAGAAAACTGGGGAGGCGCAAATTACGCAGTGATGGAGTGGTGTTTCCTACTGGAACATGCCAGTCGCTGCTAATGGGCAATGAGACAGAAGACTCCGACTGTACACAGAGACCCGCAGTCCGCTTTTAGTTAACGCGCACGCTGCGAATTTTTATTGTTCAACAACGCACAGGAGAAATCTCCCATCGGCACTACCTTGCAGGTCAAGATCCAGTGCCATATATATGAGATGGCCAGTGAACGGTTGTGCAGCGCGAGCAGTCGGCTTTTTCAACAAAGAAACTAGCTAGCAGACGCTGCCTGCGTCGGCGTCGCGAGGCGAGCGAGAGGGGGGGGGGGGAACGCGCATGTGCAGTGGGAGTGTGGACGCCGCGGGCAGGGATGCCTAGAGGAGAGAGGGGGGGAGCGTAGGATGAGAGAGAGGAAGGGAGGCGCATGCGCAGTGAGGGTGTGGTTGCTGCGGGGAGGGATGCCTAGAAGAGAGAGAGAGGGGAGAGGAGGGTTTTTATTTTTTTTTTAAAGGGTTTGCGCATGAGCAGTAAGGGTGTTCACGTGGCACACCACCACCGGATTAAGCTTCGCCATAAGATGCTTCACATCTAAAATATGGGACGAAGGCAGTCATGTGCGGGCCGCGTGTTTGAGACCCCTGCTGTCCAGGGTCTTTTTGCGAATGAGTTTCAATCACCCAAATGGATCAGTGGTAGAATATTGGGCTGCCACGGAGAGGGCCCACGTTCTAAGCTCGTTCCATGCTGGACATTTTAATACCAAAGTGTTTTGCGCCGGGGTCAGCCGGGGTCCATGAAGACTTCAGTACGTATGTCCCTCATGAAAATGACGTCGTAAAAATTCACACGATCAGATGGCAAAGAAAGACTTCAAGAAAAAAGTCGGATCAACGGGAGTCGAACCCACGCTCTCTCACTCCCCGGCAACAGATGCCGGGCACGCTATCCACTGCACCACGGTCAAACAGTCTCGGGGGCTGTTTTGTAAGCGTTCTATCAGAACGGGGAAGAGATGGAACGGAAGAACGAGAGGGAGCATACAGCCAATAGGCGAGCTGAGGGAATTCAGAAATGGTTTCAACGCATGAAGAAATGTAGAATTAATGCAGCTCAACATGACAGGCATGACAATATTAACAGGCATTGTTTTTCAAAGCTTGAGATTTCAGAGCGAGATGACTTCAACAATTTATTTGTGTTAATGTCTTGAGTGGATGCCTGGTGGTGTCGCAATTTGATGAGTAGTTCGGTGGTGATTTTCGGCGCGAGATTGGGGTGAGCCAGACGCAAAACAGGCTAATTCGATCCTCCGGGCTCAAGGCGTTTACATTTCAATCTAATCCACGTTGTCTGGAGACAGTATTGTATCCATTTTATCGATAGAACGAGGCCTACGCCCGTTCAATGCACATTCCATGGCTTTTCTCACGTCTTGACTGTCAGAATAGCCTCGACCGATCCCGTGTTGCTCCCTCTCGTTCTTTTGTTTGATCCCTCCCTCGATCTAGATAGAACGCTTACAAAACAGCCCCCTCTGAAGGCATTAGAAATGCGCCTGTTATGTCTCACAATTTCATCTGGCAGTGATCTTGGTAGGCTGGTGTCGTCGGCATCTGGGAGCGGTAAAGTAATGCATCATCACCGTGGCCTCCGTGGCTATAGGTCCTGCAACGCGTCGTTGCTGCGCGCGCGTCCCATTCAGCGGTTTGGCAATGGAGGAAGGACAATTTTGACAACGACTTAATACACCGCGAGGTTGCAACTTTAGCCCAAAGTCTCGGCCTTGCTCATAGCATTCATCCGTATTAAAAATTCCCCATCTCCCGCTAAAGGGAACCATGTGTAGATGCGAAGCAGCGGGGAGATAATTAGATTGAGCGGGAGGAACGTCGCCGCTCTCATTTCATGGCAGCGGTCCGGGCGCTCATCGCGGCGCTGCTCAGGAGAGAGAATGAGGCGCGCGCGCTCCGTCATTTTCATACCGTGGAACTACCGTGGCGCCCCCCAGCGGAGTATGCAGCTGTCACACCACCTGTCGTGCGCGCAGCTCCGTAGAGGATTCCTAGAGGAAAGGACGGGGGGGGAACGTAGGATAGGAGAGAGACGGGGAGGGGTCGTGAATGCGCTGTGGGGGGTGTGGGACGCGGGCGCCGCTCCGTAGAGTAGAGGATTCCTAGAGGAGAGAAAAGGGGGGAGCGTAGGAGAGAGAGAGGGGGAGGGGACGCGTATGCGCTGTGGTGGTGTGGGACGCGGGAAGGAGGGAAGGACTAAGCCCCCCTCCAAACACATGCAAGCAAGATTAAGGAATGGGGTCAACCTGGGCGACAGACACCACCTGCCTAGCCATTCCTAAGCAGCCTCTCTGTGCTCTCGGCCATCACTCTGATGACTGTGGTGTTATATCGTAGCAGAATGATTTAAACGTTGGCCAGCGTCTGCTATTGCACGCGGCACTTCGTGACGTCACTGTGGCTGGAGCTTATAAAGCGCGAACGGATTGACGCGCAATAAAAACGCTTCTGTGTTCTGGACCTGTGCACTGCGTCCAAGTTAGTACATTAGCGACGAAGATGGGACGCGTTGCCCGGGCCTGCCGAGCGTCGACTAGCACCGAGAGCCGGCACCTACGGGAGGCGGTCCTGCAACGTGAAAGCTGTGGAGACCATGCCTGAACATTGCACCAGCTGCGTACCCAACGCGGCAGGCGTCTGTATGTGACGCGTAGGGCGTTTCAACAGCGGCAAGCGGTGCGGTCCTGGCAACGCAGTAGTGGACGGTGAAACGTCGAGGAGGCTCTAATACGATAAGTGTCGTTTCACTGTTTTTGCTACAGCCATGTCGAGGTTGGGAAAGATAGAGGAGTTTGACGCAAAGGTCCAGACGTTTGATTCTTAGTTGGAGAGTTTCGAGCACTTTGTCAATGCGAATGACATAGCTCAAGAGAAGAAACTCTCAGGTTTTTTGACAGTGATCGGGGCGGAGGCGTATGAAGTACTGAAGAATTTGGTTGTACCATCGCTTCCTGGGGAGAAGACTTTTGAGGAAGTCAAGGTTCTATTAAGGAACCATTACAGCCCCCCCACCCGATATCAATTATAACTGAGAGGTGCAAGTTTAATCGCAGGGTTCAGCTTGAGCACGAAAGTGTAGAAGACTTTATCATTGAGATAAAGCATTTCGGCTCGAAAATGTGATTTCGGGTCCTTCCTAAAAGGCGCTATGCGTGACAGGCTTGTGGCAGGAATTCGCAGCGAAGACATTCAAAGGAGTGTTTTCACGGAACAAGACCTGAGCTTTGAAAGGGCTTGCCAAATTGCTCTTGCGCGGGAGCTAGCAGCCAAGGAAACGGCAATACTACAAGCAGGAGGCTTAAACTCAGGGGTAAATGCTGTCAAATCAGAAGTAAATCTGGCTGCACAAAACAAAAAAAACGATGCAGCAGAATGAGAGGAAAAAAGACCAAGTGTAGCTGTTGTGGTAAGGCGCATGACATCAATGACTGCTGGTACAAGAACTATAAATGCAACCGGTGCTCTCAAGTAGGTCATTTGCAGAAAATGTGCCCAAGAAAGGCTCTACAAAAGAGGACGCATATCGTGTCGGAATCATCCAGCGAAGATGAGCACACGATGTACGCGTGCCGCGAGTCATCGGGCAAAAAGAAAGGCTACATAGTTATCATGACCATAGAAGGAAAGAGCGTGCATATGCAAGTCGTCACTGGTGCCGCGGTGACTGTGGTCCCTGAAGGAGTGTATCGGTCGACTTTTCCGCATGTTAGATGTGAACCTACCGCAGTTGTACTGAAAACTTATACTGGTGAAAAGATCAATGTTTTGGGGGGAATGTCATGTGAAGGCACAGTATGATGAGCAGCAAGCTGTTTTACCGGTTGTTATTGTGCGTGAAGCTGAGCGAAAGTTACCAGTTCTTCTAGGTAGGACATGGCTTGAGAAATTTCAGCTAGATTGGAAATCGCTGTTCTCGTTAAGTATAGGGACAGGGTTGCGTCACTTCGAGAGAAGTATGCGGGGGGTCTTCTCACCAACATTAGGCGCTATCAAAAACTATGAAGAACCGCAGATTGTCTTGAAACAAGGAGTTGTCCCGCATTTTGTAGAGGCCAGGCCGGTGCCTTTTGCGTTGCGTGAAGCAGTTGAAAAGCAGCTGGACGAACTGGAGAAAGAGGGCGTGGTTACGCGAGTGAGTCACAGTGACTGGGCTACTCCTTTGGTTGTAGTTCCGAAAAAAGAAGGCGATAAGCTACGGCTTTGTGGTGACTTCAAGGTCACTGTTAACCCTGTTCTTAAGATGGACCATTACCCATTGCCGCAACCAAAGAGTTGTTCACGTCAGTTTGCGATGGAAAGGTGTTTTGCGTGCTTGACTTGTCGTCACCTTACCAACAAGTCGTGTTAAGCAAGGAGTCAAGGCGAATCCTCACTGTTAACACTCACAAGGGGCTTTATCAATTTAATCGGCTTCCGTATGGTATCGCCAGTGCTCCAGCGCTGTTCCAGGCACTCATGGATAAGGTACTCATAGGAATAAAAAACGTGGGCTGCTACATCGAAGATGTTATCATTGCAGGCAAGGACGTGGATGATTGCTATAAAACATTGGACGTAGTCTTGAAACGCCTGAGCGAGCACAATATTACTCTCAAAGCGGAGAAATGCAAATTCCTTTCAAGGCTCAGTGCGCTATCTGGGCCATCAGCTCAGCTCAGAAGGCATCTATCCTACTGAAGGTAAGGTCAAGGCCATAAAAGACGCACCCCCGCCTAAAAACGTGACAGAACTCAAAGCATATTTACGCTTGCTAAACTTTTACGGGAAATTCTTGAAAAACTTAGCAATGGTAGCGGAACCGTTGCATAAGTTGCTAAGAAAAGAGCAGAAGTGGATCTGGTCTAAAGAGTGCGGCGACGCTTTTGAAGCCACTAAAGAACTGCTTATCAACAGTCGAGCGCTTACATACTTTGACGTTCGGAAACCACTTGCACTACAGTGTGATGCTTCCGCGTACGGTGTTGGGGCTGTTATTTTTCATGTAATGTCAGATGGGCAAGGGAGGCCAATTGCTTTTTCCTCACGAACTCTGACACCAGCGGAAAGAAATTATGCTCAGTGTGAAAGAGAAGCGCTCGCGCTGGTTTTAGGGCTTAAGAAATTTCACAAGTTTCTTTTTGGTCGCCAATTTGTACTCTACACCGACCATCAGCCACTTCTTGGCATTCTGGGCCAAGACAAACCAACCCCCTCTCTAGCTGCGGCTAGACTACAAAGATGGTCGCTAATACTGGCAGCACACCAGTACACCTTAAAGTATCGAAAGGGAAATGAAACTGAAGTAGCTGATGCACTCTCAAGATTACCTTTGAGCTGCGACTCAAAAGAAGATTAAGTTGAGTGTTTATCTGTTTTTGAGTGTACTCCACTTACGGCGCAGGATGTGGCTAGAGCGACTGCCAGAGATCCTATACTTTGTACGGTTCGCGAGTACACTCTCTCGGGATGGCCTGCAGACGTACCAGACCATCTGCAAGCGTATTACATACCGCGTTTTGAGCTCTCTATTGAGCAGGGCTGTGTGACCTGGGGGTCGCGAGTAATTGTACCAGAGAAGTTAAGAATGTCGGTACTAGCCTTATTGCACGAGGATCATCCTGGCGCCAGCAGAATGAAAATGCTGGCGCATAGTTTTGTCTGGTGGCCTGGGACTAGACAAGGGTATTGAAGAATATGTCCGACAGTGCGGGGTGTGCCAGCGCGCACGCACAGCAGTTGAATTAGCTCCTCTATAGCCCTGGCGATATCCTGCGAAGTGTTGGCAAAGACTTTCCGTTGACTTTGCATAAAAAGGCCAACAGAACTTTCTGGTTTTGGTCGATGCCTATTCTAAGTGGATAGAAGTTTGGGTGATGTCTTCGATGACCGTATCGCAAACAATACGCAGGCTGCGCAGTGTGTTTTCAGCGTACGGCTTCCCGGAAGAAATTGTTAGCGATAATGGGCCACAGTTTACTTCACAGGAGTTCGCCGACTTTCTGGCAAAGAATAATATCAAGCACACAAAGACACCGCCCTATCACGCAAGTTCTAATGGGGCTGCCGAAAGCCTAGTACAAACTACTAAACAAGGGTTACTGAAACAGGTGCTTGCTCAATCTGAAACGAGAGAGAAAAATTCGCTGCAGGAGGGAATAGATAGTTTCCTTATGTCCTACCGCAATACACCGCATGCGCTTACGGGTAAGACGCCAGCTGAGCTCTTCCTAAAGCGGCAGCCTAGAGTGAAGTTAACCTTCTTGAAACCGGACTTTGTGAGTGATATGGTGAGCAAACAAGTCCTGTTAAAGTAAGGTCTGACACCAAAAGAGGCAGTGAACGTGTGTTTGTGGTGGGGGGAGAGAGTGTGGGTGAAGTGTGTGCACGGCGAGATTTCTTCCTGGGAAGATGGTGTTGTGACGCAAGTGGTTAGCCCAGTGACTTATCTTGTGCGTGTGGCGTCCACGTTGACCATTTGCGCCCATCATTCGCTTGCCCGCAAACAGATGTGCGGGTACCTACTCCTGCTGCTGATACATCACCTATTGACCCTTTGACCGAGACGCCCATCAGGCCTATGACACCGCCACCACAAGAGATGGAGAGAAAGTCGTTTGTTGAGCCACAGACACCGCAACAAATTTGTTCACCACCACCACTACCTTCGAACTCCGCCGCATCAACGACGAGGGTTCCCAGCCCAACTCTGCAGCCGCGTTTGCCGCTCAACTCGCCGCCAAGTGGCCCTCATCTGGACACCACAGCTGCAGATTCATCTACAGTGCCTTTGAGGCGAAGTGCACGAGAGCGTCGTCAGCCGAACTGGTTTAAGCATTCTGACTATAAGTGATGTGTGTCCTCTTATTTCTTTTGGATTAAGTGGGGAGGATTGTTATATCGTAGCAGAATGATTTAAACGTTGGCCAGCGTCTGCCATTGCACGCGGCACTTCGTGACGTCACTGTGGCTGGAGCTTATAAAGCGCGAACGGATTAACGCGCAATAAAAACGCTGTGTTCTGGACCTGTGCACTGCGTCCAAGTTATTACAGTGGTAGGCTTGACCGCCTTCATTCATTTCATTTATTGATACTGTCAGCCCTCACGGGCTATTACAGGAGTGGAATGACGTCATATTTAACAGAAATGTGCAGAAGAGAAACATAAAGGAGCATGCGCTACTGGAACACATTATTTAACAGCACATATAAAATCAAAATTAATATAACAAATCTATAATTGCAAGGCATGTAGGTTAAGAAGTTCATCAGTGAAACATATGAAAAGAAAGCATCACTGCTGAAACACATATATTATAGGACATATCGAAACACATAATAAATATCACAGTCTAATTACAAGACACGTAATACACACCTGGCATCACAATGTTAACTAATGCATGACATCAAAATACACTATAGACTTTATCGCTTCTAAAAACTCCGTAAGCGATGTAATTTTCACGACAAAATCTGGTAATGAATTCCACTGCTGAACCGCCCTAGGGAAGAAGCTGTACCTGAAACAGTCATTATATACTTTATGGGGTGGTATATACATACTGTGTCTGTGTCTTGATGTTTCTTGTGTTTTGATTTCAAAGTATTTGTCATAGCTTAGTTTGACCTGATTATGAATTATCATGAAAATGAATTTCAGCCTTTCATATTCGGTTCGTTTTTGTAGTGGTGAAAGCTCTGCAAGTTTACATAATTCGGTGGGTGAATGAAAACGCCGGTATTTATTAAATATAAACCTAGAACTAAGGCGCTGTATTTTTTCTAGTTTAGAACAGTTAGTTTGGGTATAGGGATCCCAAACTATTTTAGCGTATTCGATTATGGGTCTTAGCAAGGTTTTGTAGGCTAAAGTTTTAATTTCGGGAGAGGCACAGTGGAGGTTGCGTCTCAAGCCCCATAACACATTGTTAGCCCTGGAACAAAGTTGCTCTACATGAAGATTCCAACGCAAGTCGGGCGTAAATATGAGGCCTAGGTATTTATATTGAAGAGCTTGAGTAAGTTCGTGACCGTTAATATTGTACGGGTAACTAAGAATGTTCTTTTTTCTAGAAATGGACATAAAAACAGTTTTTGTTGGGTTAAGCTGCATTTGCCACTGATCGCACCAGTTTTTAATTCTCTGTAAGTTATGAGTAAGTTCCGCCTGGTCGCTCGGTGACTTTATATTTCGGTAAAGTATGCAATCATCAGCAAACATTCTTATTTGGGTACTAATATTTTTGGGCAGGTCATTTATAAACACCAGGAACAAGAGGGGCCCCAGGACACTGCCCTGGGGCACCCCAGATACCACAGGAGATAAACCAGAATCGTGGTGTCCTAGTTGGACATATTGTTCTCTGCGTGTAAGATATGAACTGAACCAGCGGGTAAGGGCAGAATTTTTAAATGTAACATCGATCTTAAGTAAGAGCTTCTTGTGCGACACCTTATCGAAAGCCTTTGCGAAGTCTAAAAATATTATGTCAGTTTGACCGCGAGTATTGATTGTGCTAGAAAGGTCGTGTACAAGCTCAATAAGCTGAGTAACGGTGGATAGCCCTTTCCTAAAACCATGTTGACAGGAAAAAATTAGATTATGTTCATCGAGATAGGTTAGCAGGTGCTTCGATACAATGTGCTCTAATATTTTAGAACAGGTGCTTGTAAGCAATATAGGTCGGTAATTGCTAGCGTGAGATGTGGAACCCCCCTTTGTGTATGGGCACGATTTTTGCACGTTTCCAAGCACTGGGAAAAGAGCCACTAGTAATGGATGACTGAAAAATTAAGGTTAGAAACTTCGATGATCATTCGGCATACCTATAAAGAAATTCATTAGGGATATTATCAGGGCCAGGGCTTTTTTTGGTATTGATATGAAGCAAGAGGTTTAGAACACCCTCTTCAGTGATCCTTATATCCTGGATAGGAATCCTATCTAAGGAATCGCCGATGCTGGGTACGACACCATCATCGATTGTAAAAACTGACGAGAAGAAGGAATTAAACGCTTCTGCCTGATCCTTGCTACTTTTATGGTTAGACATACCACTCGGCCTGGTCGAAGTATTCACGTACCTCCAAAATTTGTCTGGGGATTCTTTGAGAAATTGTTTCAACGTTGAGTTATAAAACTTATTTTTAGAAGTTTTCACACTCTGCCGGAGGTTTTTACTTAAGAGCTGGACATTGATCCTTTTTTCAATGCTTGGATTGAGAGTGCATGCCTTTCGCTTGCGTTTAAGCTTTCTTTTAGCGTGTATTATCTCGCGCGTAATCCAAGGGTTTCGTTTTCTTACATTTTTACGACGCTTGGGGATAAATTGTTGGACGCAAAACATTATCGTAGAATGAAAAAACTGCCACAGTTCTTCTGTTGAACGAGATGTTCGGTACATTTCGAGGAATGAATAATATGACTGCTCCAGATGTTCCAGTACAGATAAATCATTGGCAGCCCTAAAATTTGGAATCATATGTTTTTCATCATTGCGCATCACACTGACAGACAAATCTAAAGACATCAAAACCATGTTATGATCGGAAAGACCGTCATCAATTTCACACATGCCAAGAAACTGGAGTAGTGATCCGGATAAAAATATCAAATCAAGCACTGATGAAGCGGTTGGACCCACACGCGTACAAGATGAGACGACCTGAGTCAGATCGTAGCAGAAAGCGAGCTCTAGCAGCTGATCACCTTTAATGACTTCGCTTCCCTCTGAAGTGAGCGTCGACCAATTAATTCCAGGGAGATTGAAATCTCCTATTAGGATAATATTATCATCATGCTTCAGGTGGGAGTCCATAAAGCTTCTTAAGTTATCAAGTACATTCACTGGGGCGTTCGGAGGTCTATACATAGCACCAATGTATACCGTGCGATTACTGAGCGTGGTTTTAATCCAAATAGCTTCGGCATCAATAGCATGTGGAAGAACACTAACTAAGATATTAGCTTTAATTAAAATTGCAACACCTCCTCCTCTTGTTTCACGGTCTTTTCTCACGATTTTGTATCCGGGAGGGGTAACCTCGGCATCTAGTATATCTTTCTTCAGCCATGTTTCGGTCATTACTATAAAGTCGGGATCATGTTCAAGTACTACAGCCTCAAGATCCGTCATTTTATTCAAGATACTTCTTACATTTATATTTATTATCTTCAACTGCTTAAAACTGCTCTGAGGCCGTCAATCGCCATCACGACGTCTGTCAGATGTTTTGAGAGGTGTCTTACATATGTACCTCATATTAGTATCCCCATTCCAACCGTACACCACATCATTTATTTTCATTTTGTCAAAAATAAGCTTGACCTTGACCCCGGTTTTTCTCTCCTCAGCACTAGACTCCCACAGCCTTCTGCGGATCTCAACAACTCGTTTTGAAAAATCTTCGTTAATGCTGACTGCCTTACCCCGTAGTTTAAAGCAGTTTCGTAGGATACTAGTCTTATCTCTGAAATCTGAAACTCTCAGGATAACAGGCCTATCTTTGCCCACTTGTTTTGCTCCTAAGCGATGAATTCGTTCAACTGAGTTAATTTTAAGGTTTAGCAGCTTGTCAAAAACGTCAACGTTAACCTTCGCGCGTAAACCATCTTCAGTTTCATTGACATCCTCTTTTACCCCTCTGATAATAAGATTATTCCGCCGCGAGCGGTTTTCGAGCGGTTTTCATATTACTACAGTGTTTTGGTTCGCATAATGGGTGCTTCTCTACTTCATGAAAGTGGCCGGACACGAGACGCGGGACGGGGGGACGCGGGAGGGATGGACATAGCCCCGAGCATAAGATGCTTCGCATCTAAAAGAAATCGCCCTGCCACGCACGTCCGCCTCAGCAGAGTGTAACACCGCGTTCCCCGCTTGCGCTCGCCCCGAGAAAAATCGCAGCCAAGCTATGGCGGAGACACGACGCGCAATGCATCTCCCCGTATCCCGCCCGAGGTGTTCAATGCCACGGGCGGTTTAGCATGCCGCGGTATGGCCACCTTAACCCCAGTTCTGCGTCCAACCAGCGACGCTCTTCGGACACACACCGCTTTTTACCACGAAAATGTTTTATGCCGCGGTCCACCATTGCTCCACCGACATATTTCGGTCGCGGATATGACGTTCTAAAGTATACACTAAGAAATCGCAAAGAAAAAACTAGAGAAAAAGTTGCGCCACCGGGAGTCGAACCTACGACCTCTTGCTCCATGCATACCGCGCGGCGCGAACCGACTCGGCCACAAAACGCACGTTCTTCAGTTTGCTAACAGCGAGTTATTTATGTACACCATTTACCGCTGGCAGTACTCAGAGATCGGTGACTTCAGCGTGTTCTTGCTATCACTGGTGAGATGGCGCGAAGGGTCCGGACGGTGCCATTTAAATGTCGCCGCCCCAAGCGTTGCGATGCGCGCGCCTCAACAAGGCGTGGTCGCTCTGGCGCCCGCGCTTATCTCGTGATCGCGGCCGTTTGTACGTCTTAGTTGTTCACCGCAAGCGTGCGTTAAAGTTACAGAATGCACGAAGGTGATTTCGCTCGCTGCAGTGTCCGCGCGTCTAAAGGGAGCACGCTGTTCACAAACAAGTAACTATTGTAACAGTTATTAGTTTAAGACGGGAACAAAGAGCGCTGGACACGGGACGGTGAAATAATGATAGACGAAGGCGCTGAACTAACAACCACTGGTTTATTGCGGGGATTCGCAATATATACACAAGCTTCGCGCAGAAGAACAAAAAACACAGTAACTGCGCAGAGAGAGAGAGAGAGAGAGACAAGAAGTCATCATGCCAGACACGTCGGCAAAACAGGCTTTCACGTTTTTGACAAGTAACTGATTTCACAGCTATGAAGATGAATAGATGGCACACTGACGCAATCATTTCCTTGTGCGTGGATAATGTAAGCTTCACTAATCTCACGTGTTCTTTGCTCTCTGTATGTTTCCAAAACAGTGCACCGCTCGAGAGCAGGCTGACAGCCACATGATTTGCAGTGCTCAGCTAAGTGGCTAGGTACAGATCCGTTGAGCGAGTGCGCATGCTCTCGTAGCCGGTCCTTCAAGCATCGCCCGGTTTGGCCGGTGTAACAGCGCCCGCATGTAAAAGGAATCTTATACACTACAGCATTCCCGCATTCAACAAACTGCTTTCTGTGCTTCTTCTCACAGTTCTGTTTCCTTTTGCCTTATTAGTTATTATTAGAATTTATTAGTTCGCGCACGTCCTCTGCATGTTGTTTTCGTGCGTCCTTTCTGCTTGTGGAACGTGCTGCAAGTTTCGAGCAACTTGCCGTTCTTCGCGTGGCATTACAATTTGTTGCTTTAGAAGTCATTCCTTTGACCTTGTGGCGATACAATGAGCAATAAACGGTCAACTACCTCTGTAATAGGGTACGCATTTGGGCTGGTTGGTTCATGATTTGCAGTAGAAAACAGCGCTACAAGACGGGACGAAGAAATGACACAAACCACGGCGCTGACTAACAACCAAATGTGCTTTATTCTGCCAATCCGCATATATAAGCTCCGCCACAATCTCAAGAAAACAAAAGCAAAACAAAAAATGATGATCAGCCTGCGCAGAGGCAATAAAACGCTCAATCTGACAGAAATGTTATCTCCTTCGGAAGGAGTGAAATCGAGGGGAGGCTAACACATGCCTCGCCTCGATTGAGGTTGCCAGCCATCTTTTAAGGATTCTATTTTCCTGTCAAAATACCATGATGGACGCGCGCGTCTCATTTCTGAAGCGTATCACATCCATAACGGCGGCGAGGCATGTGTTAGCCTCCCCTCGATTTCACTCCTTCCGAAGTAGATAACATTTCTGTCAGATTGAGCGTTTTATTGCCTCTGCGCAGGCTGATCATCATTTTTTGTTTTGCTTTTGTTTTCTTGAGATTGTGGCGGAGCATATATATGCGGATTGGCAGAATAAAGCACATTTGGTTGTTAGTCAGCGCCGTGGTTTGTGTCCTTTCTTCGTCCCGTCTTGTAGCGCTGTTTTCTACTGCATACCTCTGTAAAGACACGTTTCACTTTCGTGTTATACCGAGTCCTATGACAGAGGGATCAGTCCTGTTTTTTTTTTCATTACACTCTCCCCGTTGACTTCTACAGCTACCATAAAGGTTTGCTTCATCATTGATCATGCATATTAGTCGCCGGGATGGAGATGTACCACCAAGTTTCAACGTGGGCGCATCCACGTTAGACGGTGCTATAGCTGCTAAACAAATAAAAGTTGTACAAACATAATAAAACTTTTTTGTTGGTCTAGTTGTACAAACACTTGTAGCAAAGTAAACCTTCAACAACTTCTCTAAGGACACGCTTTACCTTCGTGTTATACCGATTCCTATGACGGGGGATCAACCAAGTATTTTATTCATTTCGTTTTTAACATGAAAGTGTTTTATGCCGAGGTCGACGACGACTTCAGTGATGTGTTTCGGTCACAGAAATGACGTCTTAATAATGCCCGCCCACGATCAAATCGCAAAGAAAAAAGTTCTCCTACAGGGAGTCGACCCCATGACCTCTCTGTTTGCGACAGCAGCAGCCGGGCACGCTATCCACTGCGACATGGTCACATACTCTGAGAGCTGTACAAACGCGCCTTTTATATCTCACACTTTCATCTCGCAGTGCTCTTAGTAGGCGGTAATGTAATGAATCATGACCGTGGCCACCGCCATTAGCTCCTGCAACTGGTCGTTGATGCGCGTCCGTCCACTTCGGCACGTTTCCAAAAAGAAAGTGCAGTTTTGTCAACCCCAAGCGTCGGCTTCGCTCATAGCATCCATCTATACCAAAAATGGCTGAGCGACATGCGCCTACCTCTTCCTGGTTGTAACACCGCGTTCCACGCTTATACTCTCGCCCTAAGAACATCGCGTCCGGGCTGCAGGGGAGATAACACGCGCGTTGCGTTTCCCTCTTGTCCTGCCGTGGCGTTCAACTCCTTTAACATGCCGCGGGATGCCGACCTTAGCCCAAGTTCTGCGTACAGTCAGCGATGCTCTTCTGGCTGTCACACCGCTTTCTCTGATTACGCTATCACCGTTTACTACTACAGCTACCACAAGAATTTGTTCAATTATGGATCATTGAAGTTAGTCGATGGATGGGTGGATGGATGGATGGATGGATGGATGGATGCTATGAGCGTCCCCTTTATAACGGGGCGGTGACATGTCTGCCACCAGGCTCGAAAAAAACTTTCTTTTTATGTTGGCCTAATGCCTTATCTACATTGATTAAATCTATGTTATTATAGCAAAGAAAAATATAAAATTCCCGGTTCATCTCTCTGCCTCTTAAGGCAGAATGACCTTATTTTTCCCCATTCTTCATTTTTGTCCTTTATCTCTACTTTTCTGCCACCACTACTCTAACCGTCTCTGACTTATTTCTATCGCGGACGTGTTCAGCTTTCCATTGTTGTCCCTAAAACCCAAGGCTTCATGTAGACTCGTGCCGACACGTATATCTGGGTGGATATCGCCACACTCAATCAGTACATGTTCCATCGTTTCCTCAGTTCCCCCCACAGCATGTACATTGTTCTTCTTCGTTACAGAATCTCGCTTTATAGCTACGCGTTCTAAGGCAACCCGACCTTGCTTCAAACAGTAAAGCGCTTCCCTTTCGGTAGTCACTGAGAGCCGGCTTCTTTTCCATCGCTGTCATCTAATAAGTCCTCTCCGCCTCTCTGACTTTTCGCTTAATGCTCCTTGTTGCCATGTCGCCCACACTGCTAGCCGTATATTTACTGGTGAGCCTCCTAGTTCTTTTTCTCCACTGCGTGTCGACGCTTTTTCTATACAAATACCTGAAAACCTTCCCTGCCCATCTACTCTCCTTCATTTTCCTCAGCCTCTCTTCAAATCTAATTTTGCTCTGAGCTTCCCTCACTTCAAAACCTGTCCATCCCATATCACCCTTTACAGCCTCATTTGTCGTCTTCCCGTGAGCGCCCAACGCGAGGCGTCCCACAGTCCTTTGATTTACATCCATTCCCGATTGCACCTCTGACTTCATGCACACCACTGAGTTCCCAAATGTAAGCCCCGGAACCATCACACCCTTCCACAGCCCTCGAAGCACCTCGTACATATTGTATCCCCATAACGCTCTGTGCTTCATGATTGCAGCATTCCTCGTCGGGATAAAGATGCACCACCAAGCGTCAACGTGGGTGCATCCAAGTTAAAACACCAATAGACATTGTGCAAGCTCTCTTATATCATTGTACAGTAAACATTCAACTATTTCTGTATGGACACGTTTTACTTTCGTGTTATACCGATTCCTATGACGGAGGGATTAACCATATTTTAGGGGCGAAGTTTTAGGGGCGAAGGGTCGAGGTTTGTACATCACTCTCCCGGTGTGCCCCGGTGTAGCCACGCTAGTGCGCTGACGACGACGCTGCCATCACGGCACAGCACATGCAAGGTAACCATTACACGCCATGACAATGAGGATGACGCTGATGACGATGAAGAATAAGCGCGTTCCAGACCACACATTCTCTTTCTGCCATGGATGAAAAATTGGGGGGACCCTTAAGCTTCGCCTTTAAGAGTTGAACGCGATAGCGATATCCCGTCCCTACTGCGTACTTCAATCATTTAGTGCATACTATATAATGGGTAGTATGCTTTAAACCAGGAGAAATTATGCGCGGCAAATGTGGGAAATGTTTTCGAACTTGCTATGCACCCATTACGTGGTGTTGAGGGAATACGCGCAGTAAGGTGTGTGCCGTTTGTAATGGGTGGCTGGCTTTAAACTATGGAATCGTTATGATAGTCACATATTCTGACGCCCGATGGCAATGTACGCTTGTGCCACGCAATATTCCTGGGATATTATATGTTATATTGCGACGCCTATATAAAGGACGCGTGCGTTTGCGAAGCATGGAAGTTATTTTCACTGCATTTCCAAGCAGAGGAAGTTATTTTCACAATACTTTCAAGCAGAGCCATGGCTGTGTGGTAGAACACCTGCTTGCCACGCAGACGACCCGGGTTCGATCCTCACTCGGACCCGAAAATTTTTATTATTTATTTTATTTGCATCTTTCTCGATTTTTCGGTCACGGACAAGATGATGATTTTTCGCTCACAACCTACGACGCCGACACCGACGCCGACGCCGACGCCGGAATATCTGCGAAACGAGCTCTTTAACGCTATCGCGTTAAAACGATCGTGAACGCGCTCTCTGCTTTGAAAGGCAGAACGGCAACGCCGACAAGAAGCTGCTACCGCGGTGTTGAGGACGCGGGAAGCGGCGGCTCAACAGCAAAAACACATTGTATATACTGTACTACACATGCGTTGTCACTCATTTACATGCGCGAGTGGGCAATAACACGGGTGATTTACGGTAAGAACGATCCCCAGTGCTTCGCACAATCGTCATGATTAACTTCGGGGAAATGCGAAATCTTTTTTCTTTTCCTTATTTCGAGCGATAGCAGTCACTGACTTTGGCGGCGAACAACTACGGCGCCAAAAACCGCCGTTGCTGTGATCTCAGAACAGCTTTCGCTGTAAACAATGTTATTGTCCTGCACAAAGCCGGGCCCCCGAGTCCGGAACTACGTTCAATTGAACAGTGATATTCCACGTGCATACCCTGAATCATTGACTGTGCTGGTGTGGTCTGGGTAAAGAACTATTATTTTTATCGAATTGCTACTTGTTTTTTGTAGGTTGGTACAACCTTTCCTGAAAATAAAAATAAACAGACTATGCTAGCTTGTCCGAAAAACAGAAAGCAATTCATTTGTGTTAGATACCATCTGCGTTAAACTTTAGTGATGTAGTTACAATCCCTTCCCGTGATGAATCATATGAATAAACTGGTTTGGGATAAGTGGTCTTTTGCGCACAAATTAGACAGCGGCAATGATGAACGTGCCAGAAGTTTTCTTTTTTTAATTTCAGCTCTACCGCTCGTTCGAGCTCGTACCATGCGATACATTGGGCATCAGCATCGGGTGAGTCCTTTAGATGTGATATGGTCCATTGCAAGAAAAAGAAACAGCCGCACGTTCGCATATTTATAGCGATAGTAGTTATACGGACTCTCGCAGTGAGTTATTGCCATCGCCGCCGGCGTCGCTTCATGTTCCTTATGAAGTCCAAATATATAACGTCACCCCGCTCATCGTATGTTCTACGCACGAGCAATAAAAGCGCGTGAGCGCTGGTAACGAACGCGGCTGACACAGAGGTCAGACGAGATGGCCATTTCTGTCGCACGAATGACACATGCGATAACATCGCCCCGCCTGAGAAGCCTTCCGTCGATGGCTCCTCAAGCAGAGAGGCATCGGCCCGCCCAGCTTTCGTCGGGCGAAGGAGCATGAAGGGGTGCCGGTGGAGAGGGGGGAGGAGGGGCTGCGTCGTTCGACCATCAACTGCAAACTTTTATGAGTAAAGCGCGGTCACGAGCACAAGTACGCGTGCTATCTGGACAGATCATCAGTAGACGGATCGTATATACCCGCGCAGCCAAACCTGACCATATCACGCTCGGGTTAATCGAATTATCCTTTACAACGGATTATGTCCGAACATGACAGTGTTTTAACGTCATTGCATAGGGAAGTCTAAGACTAAGTCAAACAAAAATAGCCGAAACGCTTCATATATCGAACATCAGGCAGTGCGAAACGGCTCAAGAAGTTGTCTTTTCCTATAAAAATGGGTCTTTCCGCACTCGTATGAGAGAGAGAGGCAAAGGAAAGGCAGGGAGGTTAACCAGGTTGTACCCGGTTTGCTACCCTACACGGGGGGGGAGGGGGGAAAGGGGAGGAAAAGAATAGATAAAGGAAGAAGGAAAGAGAGAAGTGATGCGCCCACACACATGTCAGCGTTCACCACGCACACTTAGACAGTCACAACTGGGAAGTGTTTAAGACCAGTTTCTCTACGGTTGCCTAAAAGTAGACTGGAACCCAAGATGTTCAAAAAAGGCTTGCAAGGACTGGCTCCAAGGAATCGAGAACTTGCAGTGCGCATTGAGCCGATGGAGTTGTCATTCCCTTGAGGAGAGTAGGCATCGTGGTCATGAGAGACCTTAACACAGCGAGGACTTGTCGGTTTTCATCATGGAAATCATCTGTGGATGATGATGTACACTGCGGGGCATTCTGCACTGGCTTTTTATGAGTGCGAGAGAGTAAGTGATGTGTTTAGGAGGACGCCGCGCAGAGCGAGCAGAAACTACCGCTTGCCATCGCGTGCTTTCGTCGTCGCACCCGTCGGCTCGTCGTGCAGCGTTGCGGTTCGCTTGCTCGCTCCCTTTGTTATCGTCATAGGCGTGCGCACGAGGGGGGGCAGAGGGGGCGGCCGCCCCCCCTACTCACCAAAGAGAGGGGGGGCGCAAAGTCTGCCCCATACATTGAGATATAGGGAGGGGGGGCGCAGTGATGAACCTTCGCCCCCCCCTGAAGGGGAACCCTGCGCACGCCTATGGTTATCGTAATAGCAGCTGCGAAACCTGAGAACCTGCATCAATGTGCTCCGCAAGGCTGGAGATAACACAGTTGAACGTGCAGAAAGAAACTCTGACGTTGCCACTGCGCACGGCATACTCAGAGGCACGCTGACTATGATATTGAAAAACAAGCCCGACATTACGGCTGAGGTAGACCCGAGGCTTCCGGTCCCCGACGAGTTCGCGCAGCGGCGTATGAAGACACACACACACACAGACACACAATCCTGCTTGCTTGCATTATCAATAGTACTGGCAATTGGGCGCGTTGGTACTAATTCATGACTGGCTGCGCAACACTCACGGACAATGTAAGAAATGGGCACCACGAGCGCAAGCTCACTACTGATTTATTAAAAACGAAATGCACTTTTATCTACAATAACAGAGTATACCCCTGGCTTATGTCTCGAATGACTACTAAAAAAATGAGTTAAAATCGATTCAACAGCCCAACGTCATATCAGAATCAGAATCATTTATTTCATGTCAAACAAAAGAACGAATACATCATAGGAATATACAGAAGGAGGTCCCGTAGTTACAAACTGATATAAACATAAATAGATCGAAAACTGGTGAGTTCTGGCTGACTCAACTCATTTGTAATGGACACATGTTAAGATGACCACGTGTAACGTCACACGTCTACCCGTGCCTCGCAAGCAAGCAAATTTCTCATCTGACATCATGATAGACGCCTGACCTTATCACTGCTCTCTCATATTTCTAGTATGGGAGTCTTCAAAGAATTGTCAGTTCAATCTTTGCGTGTCTGTTGAAAGAATCGTTGTGTCTGTGTAGAATGGGGCGCAGTCGCATGAACAACAATGGTAAACCAGATGTGTGTGCGCTAAACTCCAGAATGCGGAGTCGTGCTGTGTCGGCCTGGTGCTGATGTACAATCAAGATTACCCAACATAAGATCTACCGCAGCTGAAAGCAATCTGGCTCAGCAGTCCTTTTTTACAAGGACAGTAGCACTGGTTGTGCTATATCTGGCAGCTGTGTTTACTCTGTGTACTGGAAGATTCCGCCATCTTTCAAAGTCGTGGGCACAATTTGGAAAGCTTGTTAGATGCTTTAAGCACAGTCGGGACACTATGCCTCGCTGCTGCGTTCTTCAGGCCATGGGACAGCCTGTGAACGCAACTGCAAGCCTCTTTGAAGCACTTTCCATATTTTTGGGACTTCTTTCTGTGCATTTTATCACCGGGATAAGTTTGCTGCAAAAACTTTGTACAAAACGTGGCTAGTGTACCGCGCTACCTCAAGCGTCTTCATCTGATTTTAAAAGCTCACATAAACCTCGTGCGAACAATATCTGAGCAACGAAGACCTTCAACAGGATAGTGCTATTGCATTATTGATAACTTTCGAATGACCGGAGGCGAAATGCATCAACGCATTCTTGGCTGGTGGACTGTAACGCCAGCACATGTGTTGAGCCTTAAAGAGCAATCTGACATCCAAGAACTGAATCATCATGTCTTGAGCGAGTTCTATAGTAAACTTCAGGCCACAGGAATTCTCTCTCAAACTTTGAGTGCCTGATAATTGCGGGATAACCAGCAAACCTCAGACGCCAGGTCCAGCTCAATTAACTTGTGTCGCCACGCTGACGCCTCCTCCCACAGCACCACTCAATAAAAAAAAAAGTGGGGGCGTCTCGTCACCGCCGACGAGCTTGCGCAGAAAAGTATTTTTTGACGCGCGGAATCAAACGGGCGACCTCTCGCCCATTCTTCAGCGTACTAATGGTGAGCTACTTACATACACAATTTACCGCTGACGTACTGTACACCGATCTCGGAAGAATTTCAGCGTGTTCTCTGCATTACCAGCGAGATGCCGCGAAGGGCACGCTCGGCGCCCTGCCCGTTGTGATGCGTGAACTCGTCTCTCAGGCGTCCTTTGGGTTTGAGCAGCGCGTTAAGTGTCGAGCTGTGAACGTTGCTAGTTCGCGCACGTGTTGTGTTTGTTCTTTCGGGCGCCCTTTGGGCTTGAGCAGCGCGCTTCGAGTTTCGATCCGCTTGCATTGCATGAGTGTTATTCCAACTTGTGGCTATCGCATTCGTTGCTTTGCCATTGCGGCGAAACTGTGACTTTTTTCACTTAACTAAAAATTACAAAAGGGTAGTTGAAAAAAAAAGAACCTCTGAAAATGTTAACCTTAAAAGCTCGTTATGCGTCACTGATTGTTCAGCTTGCGTCGGAATGACTATAGCGAAGCCGCCTGCAAATTATTTACGATAAAGAAAAAAATGTAAGGCATACTTAGAGGGTTTTGAATACAATGTTTTGTTTTTTGTTTTTTTTTTTGAAACCCAGGTTTGCCGCTGGAGTTCCTGTGGTAACACAAGTTGAAGAAGGAAGTGTCGCTGGGGAAGACGTATGTGTGCGGTAACTTTCATCACTGCACGCCATTACTAATTCACACCTCATGCTGCATTGCAAGCCGTCCACAACTTCCGCGCAGTCACAAAAAGTTTCGAGCTACCCTTAGCCGGGGTTATAGTGGAGAGTTGGGCTTGTTGGTACATATTTACGGAAAACTACAGCGCAAAAAAAAATACACGACGGACGAAAGGAACACAAACGCTTGTCGTCGTTGTTTGTGTTCCTTTCTTCCGTCGTGTATTTTTTTTTGCGCTGTAGTTTTCCGGGGTTATAGGTGTAAGAATTCTGAGTATTGTCAACTCTGAGCACTCAAGTGGCTAACATGTCTTATGGCGACATTAATCTTTGCTTGGATTGCGGAGAGCCGCTCGGGCCCGCACTGAGTCTGCTTGAATAGCACGTGTAATGCCATGCCGCGAAAAAATGTGTACCTAATGTACTCTCACATTTCTTCGGAGAAACTGTTTATAGACCTATTTTTTATTATAAAAGAAAGGGCGTGCAAACAAGGACACAAGAAGGAAGTCAAGACATCGCAAACGCCTACCACAAACTGAATATTCGCACAACGTAGTGATGCAGAACTATCGATGGCACTATCGATACTATCGATAGTTCTCTACTATCGAACTATCGATGGTAAAAGAAACTATCGATAGCGCTTTCGATAGTTTATACCAGGGGTCTCAAACACGCGGGCCGCATGCGGCCCGCCAGCCTCTCGCTTACGGCCCGCGGCCCGTACATGACTGTCTTTGCCTCATATTTTTCATTAACACGAAAGTGTTTTATGCCGGGGTCCACCAACACCACCTAGAACTAGAGAAGGCCTGAACAGGGCTTCGTGACGTCATCGCAGTGAGATCAGCCTAAAAGCTGGCTTCCCCTGATACAAGTTTTTTTCGTTCCAACATGCAGTTTTGACCACATAATTTTTTTCCCTTGCGACTTTTATGATACAGAAAATATTTCTACTTCCAGGTATTTTCACGATGCTTCAAAAACGTAGGCTTGAAATAATTCACCAGGGTCTTCATAGCCGAACACATTAAATTTATAACAATGCACAGCTATTTCATGCACTTTAGAACAGGCATAAATTTTCTTTTGACACACATTTATTCATGACACGTAATAATGCATGCAGCCAGAAGACTCCTCATGATCTTTTAGTGTTGACGCCAGTCTCCTTGCATATGAGAGGAAAGCATTATCTTGTTGCTCCCTGGATGGGCTAGCATTGTAAGAAGCGCAAATGCGTCTTATTGTTTTGTGATGTGGAAGCTTCAGTTTTGCTGTACTTCTGATGAATCTGTATGCATGTGGCGATATAGTGTCACAAGGCCGCAGAGCAAAAGAAAGTCAGCTGGGTAAATTGATGCTTTGGTGAGGAGAACTTGAAGCTGCTGTGTCACTAATTTGATAACTTGCACTTCCCACTCATGTGGAAGAGCTGAAGACGATAGTTGCTCCAGGAGTGCGCCAAGAAGCTTCAGCAGAATCTCGAACTGATGTCCATTCTTCATGACATCATCCATGTCACACAAAACTTTCTGAAGCACTCTGAAGTCACAGATCGTGGAGGGAAGCACAGATCAACCTAGGTTTTCCAACCTCATTTCACCGACATAAACCGCCAAAGAAAGGTCCGAGGACACTGTCACCGCACAATGCACAACTGGTGCTTCTTGGTTGCGGAAATTGAGAAAAAGTACTTGTGTATGAGTGACGACCTCGCTCCAGAAATCAGTAAGAGAGAGACCACCCACTGCTTTCAATAGGTCTCCGAAACTGGCGATGGCATTCTTCTTTTCTTCTGCTTCGTGATACCGCACTGATAACTATATAGCTTTCTGTAATGCTTCTGCATCAAGACGAGCGCGCTTTTCTTCGGGGCTCTCACGTGCTGCAGTTACTTGTCGAGAAAAGTAGGCAGGGCAATTGGGAAAGATGCTTGGGATCACAGAAGGCTTCAATCGCGTCAGTTTGAGGGGTACTTCAATTACTTTTCCAGTCATGCTGTCGGTATCGTTCGTCGAGTTCACGAAGTCACTTTCATGGAAGTGGTGCTCACAGACCTGCAATGAAAGCACAAGAACGGAGTATAAGACGAAAGCGACGTTTTATGAATTATAAGATCCCAGCAAGCCTAAGGCAGTTGTTGCTTTATATCTCTGCTTAAGTACGGCAACAACGACACGGCCATGAAGAACGCTGTGCGAATCTCGATTTGGGATGTTAAGCCGCGAGCCATCGTTAATTCTGCACTTGGATGCATGGCGGACGCTTCACATGTATCGTAACTACGCCGTACATCGTCTATTCGATGTAGTCAATTTTACTGTCGAACACACAGCGCGAAATAAATTTATGATTAGACAGACCCGCAACTCACGCCTATACATTGAATTATACACTTAAAAGCATGAACACATAACAAAATTACGCTGAAACAGTATCTGTACAATTATCATTCCTTGAAGCGTATAGCGCGTCGTAAGAGATGCAAGTATCACGCAATACAATCAAATAAACTCGCCTCTCTCGAGGCTGGGTACTTAAAAATCAATGTCAGACCCTACATCCCCAACCCCAGACGTTGTTTCAAATGTCAAAGATTCGGTCACGCCTCGCACTCATGCAGAGGCAAAGAAACATGTGCAAAATGCAGCGCTAACGACCAGAAATCTGAAAACTGCACATCCTCACCCCACTGTGTCAACTGTGACGGGGAACACCCAGCATATTCCCGGTCATGCCCATGTTGGAAAAAAAGAAAAAGAAGTGATCGCTCTGACCGTCAAAGAAAAAATATCATTCAGCGAAGCGCGAAAACGGCTGTCGTACCTTTTCCGCAGAAGTTACGCCGATGTGACGCAGTCGGGGGGCAGCGTCACAAAGGCCTCAGGAGTCCACCGCAACCACACCCAGTGGTCCCGTGGTGACTCCAACCGCCCCTTAAAGGAAGCAGCGCCAGCTGCTCCATCCACATCAAAGGGCCCGCAGACTCCGGTCTCCCTGGGCCCTAAAATCAATCGAGTACCAAGGCCTGAGATTCGTTTCTCAGCGCCGCACTCTCGATCTGCCAGCGCCTCTGACAAGGCAATGGAGATCGAACACAAAACCCCGGTGTCATCGACACCGAAGGACAAGCGCTCCCTCGAGCGTGCCAAACAGGACAAGGACAAGGTCCCAGTAACCAGAATAAGTAAGCGATAACCGTAATGGTTATCGCATTCCTCTCTATTTCTATTTCTTAGTATTGTCACACATCATCTTTTAATTAATTCGATCAATCCACAGAAGTATATTTGCTTAATTTTATTCCGTCATGGCTTTTATCGTACATTGGAACTGTAGAGGTTTAATTCATAATTTAGGTGACATAAAGGACATCATCACCAAGTTCTCACCAGTGGCTTTTTGCCCCCAAGAGACAAATCTTGGTGCAAAACATGAGCATTTCATAAAGGGCTTTACAGTTGCCCGAAAGGACCGCGAACACTGCAACCGTCTTTCGGGAGGAGTAGCCATAGTTGTGCAAGGCAGCATTCCTACGCGAGATGTCCAAATTAACACACCTCTCGAGGCCGTAGCCGTCACCATTCTATCATACAAGACCATCACCATCTGCTCGCTGTATATTCCACCTCACACCCTTTTCACCACTAAAAACTTAGAAAATTTAGTGGAACAGTTACCAAAACCATTTATTTTAGTTGGGGATTTTAATGCTCATTCCACCCTTTGGGGTAGCGACAAAACTGATCAAAGAGGGCAAATCGTTGAAGATTTCGTTTTGTCAAACGATATTTGCCTTTTGAACTCCGGCGCTTTTACCTACTTCTCACAAACCTCACGCACTTTTAGCTGCTTAGATCTTGCCCTGTGTTCACCGTGTCTTTTTAGTGATCTTAAATGGGAAGTCCTCGAAAATTTATATGGTAGCGACCACCAACCCGCCATTATCAAACTCATGCCATCGTATCAAACACTGGCCACCAAGCCACGCCGGTGGAAATTGCAACTCGCAAACTGCCCGCGTTTTACACATCACGCAAACATTGAACATATTTTTTCACCCGAACATTCTGTTCAGGAACTCAACAAAAAGTTCACTGACGCTATCATTTCAGCGGTGGAAAAGGCGATACCGCAATCGTCTGGGATTGTACGAAAGAAATTAAATCCCTGGTGCACAACGGAGTGCACCGAAGCCAAAAAGCAGCAAAACAAGGCCTGGGGAACCTTACGGAGGTACCCGACCTATAGCAACTTCATAAGTTTTAAACAGGCGAAAGCTAAAGCACGATATATCCGGAGGCAGGCAGAAAAGAGTTCTTGGCACAAATACATATCATCCATTAATAGTTCAGCCACATCTAAACATATCTGGGATCAGGTGAGGAAGTTCAGAGGAGAATACTCTTCATACACATTACCACTGCTTACAAGTCCAGACACACAAACAACACTAGAAAACCAGGCCAACCTCTTAGGCAAACACTTTTACGATGTATCATGCTCAGCGAATAACACCAATGCATTCCTTAAATACAAAGAAAATGCTGAAAAACAAAAACTCCCCACTGCTAGCGCCTCAAATGAATGTTACAACCATCCTCTCACACTACACGAATTACATAGGGTACTTTCCGCCGGTAAAAAAACGGCAACAGGGCCCGACCGGGTACACTACACAATGCTGGCGCACCTATCGCAAGCATCGGCGGAGGCTCTTCTCCAATTCTTCAACAAAATATGGGAATCCGGCATAATACCTGAAGATTGAAAAAACGCGATAGTCATACCTCTCTTAAAACCTGGTAAACCCCCAACATCCCCGAGCAACTACAGGCCGATTGCATTAACAAGTTGTCTGGCAAAAACATACGAGAGCATTATAAACATAAGACTCACTTTCATTCTCACATCAACACAGCAGCTTATAGACTAGCACCAGTGTGGATACAAAAAAGGCTGTTCCACCACTGACCATCTCGTTAGACTGGAACACGAAATACTAGATGCATTTCTACACAAACAGCACTGTCTCGCGGTTTTCTTCGACTTAGAGAAGGCGTATGACACGACGTGGCGATACGGGATTCTTAGAGACCTTGCAGACATGGGGATTCGTGGAAGAATGCTAAACTGCTTATGTGATTTCCTTTCTAATAGAACATTTCAAGTACGTCTCGGCACAATACTCTCTCGAGTATTTGTCCAAGAAAATGGCGTGCCACAAGGTTGCATTTTGAGTACAACACTCTTCATAGTCAAAATGAACTCCATCAACAAGGTCATACCTCCCACAGTCATGCACTCCGTCTACGTTGACGATCTTCAGATCGCCTGTCGGGCCTCCAGCCTATCATCCTGTGAAAGGCAACTGCAAATAACAATCAATAAGCTTACAAAATGGGCTGACCAAAATGGTTTTCGTTTCTCGGCACAAAAAACTACCGCAGTTCTTTTCACGCAAAATCGTGGATTGTACCCTGACCCTTGCTCTTAAACTAAACAACATTGAAATTCCGGTAAAACAAGAATACAAATTCTTAGGAGTTACATTGGACCAAAAACTCAACTTCCTTTCCCATATAAACGCACTAAAAGTTAAGGCAAATAGAGCACTCAACCTTCTGAAGGTGTTATCTCATAAACACTGGGGATCCGATCGACTTTGCCTGCTGCGCATCTATCGTTCCATCGGGCGCAGTATCTTGGATTATGGTTGTGTCGTCTACGGCTCGGCACCGGAGTCTTACATTCGGCGTCTTGACCCTGTGCACAATCTCGGCCTACGTCTGTCCAGTGGTGCTTACAGAACATCGCCTGTGCAAAGTCTATACGTAGAATGCAACGAGCCTTCTCTGTGTCATCGAAGAGCATTACTAACCTTGTCATATGTTTTAAGAATATGGTCGTCACCTGAACACATCTGCTACGAAATTGCCACACAGTGTAACTCGCGCTTACACTACCTAAACAAACCGAACCTAATCAAACCACTTGTCCTGCGCTTCGAGGAACATTGCCACATTTATGCCATCCCTGAAGGAGCACTACACGTCGCTATTAAACCACCAAGACTGCCGCCATGGTTCGACCTGTCACAGCTTTGCGAGGTTTCACTAAGCCGTTTCAACAAAAAAAAGCACTCCACCAGAACACACAATTCAAGAATTCTATACACTTCAGCATGAATATAGGGATTAAGAAGAATTTTACAGAGATGGCTCAAAAACAGAAAACCATGTGGGTATTGGGATCGCGACAGCGGAAAGTGCAGTTTCTGTGAGAGTACCTCGTAGTTTTTCCATTTTTTCAGCTGAAGCTTATGCCTTGAGTGAAGCAGTTCGGAAAATCATCGCTGGCAAATACAAGAAAGCAATCATATACACCGACTCACTAAGCACACTAAAAGCTCTACATATAAAATCCGAATGTGAGCCATTAGTGGGTGACATTTTAAACATGGTATATTTAAACAGCCAGGCAGCTTCCATCTGTTTCTGCTGGGTCCCAAGTCATGTTGGGATACCTGGAAACGAAAAAGCAGATAAGTATGCTTCATTGGCAGCCCACAAAACAGTAGCCAATGTGAAAATTTCCCTCGAAGACATCCAGAGAACAATTCGTCTAGCTCTACTAGCGAAATGGCAACAACAGTGGGACACATGCAGGAATAACAAGCTCCACATGGTGAAGCCCGTACTTGGAGAATGGAAGACGTGTCGTCACCAGGAACGGTTTGCTGTGGTCATATTATCCCGACTCCGTATTGGGCACACACACCTGACCCACAACTTTTTACTTACAAATGAACAACAACCAACATGTGAAAAATGTCAAGAACCATTGACAGTTATACACATACTCATCACATGTCCCCACATTGAAATGTACAGACGAAAATATTTTGGCGAACTATACAAACAACAAACGCATTTTCACCCTGCTCTACTTCTTGGAGATGATCCCCTTGTACCCTTGTCTTCTGTGCTGAACTTTTTAAAAGAATGGGACTTTTTAAATAAGCTGTAAACGACATCATTTCACCGTTTCATTACCTATAACCTTGTGTCTGGCGCAGCATAGCCTCAGCTGCTTTTGCGTCATAAAAAATCAAATTAACTAACTAACGAGAAGTACGACCGCGAAAAGCACACGGGAACATGTGCTTACCACTGTGTACTTCGTAGGTACGAAGTTTTCCTGTCGCACAGCCTTCGTCCACGCTGCATTTTGTGCGGGGTCCGACGGAAACCTGTATACGCGCGCTCGCGGTCCGTTAGGATAGTTTGAGCGACAGTTCGGTGCGCAGCAGCACCCAGGCATTTTCCACGGCATGGCAGCAAAGTTCTGTGCCGTACCGCTGAGCTACTGAGTGCAAGCAAAGACACCGACGACAAAAAGCAGCGCATCCGCGAAATGGCGTCAACGTTGCCAGACGCTGAGGCTGACGCCGCTAGCATCAACACTCTTTGTATTCGGGCCGGCATTATACAGTAATTCTTACACTCGGTACTGCACCACATGATTGGGCGATGATGCGAATAGACGTACATATAATGTTTCTTATGTTTCAAAAAAAAAAGGCTTCTGGATACGAAATTCAATAAACAGTTTTCCTTTCCCAAACGCGCGTGCTGGCCAGTGACCACATACGAAAGCCAAGTTCAGTCGTGCCGTTCTTCGCAGGTGCCTGTGCTGCATCGGCGCTTTGGCAGAAAGCCCGCCGATCCGCCCGCATATCTCACTTTGGTGACGTAGCGCGGTGGAGAGGAGGGCTTACACCGGCCTTCTCTTAGTTCTAGGTGGTGTTGGGTCCACCAAGATTTGAGTGACGTATTTCCGTCACGGAAATGACGTCGAAAAAATACAGATGATCAGAAGACAAAGAAAAGAGTTCCGTCAACGGGAGTCGAACCATCGACCTCTAGGTCCACGAGGAGAAATGCCGGGCACGCTATCCACTGCGCCACGGTCACATATTCTGAAAGTTTTAAAAACAAGCCTTTTATATCTGCCACTGTCCTCTCACAGTGCTCTTGTTAAAGTGAAGTAATGCCTTATGACCGTGAAATGCACGATTACTTCCTTCAAAGCGTTGTTTCTACGCGTCCGTGCCATTCGGTGTGTTTGGAATAGGAAAAGTGCAATTTTGTCGACGCATTACCACGCTCCCAGGCGGCGACCTTACCCCGTGCATCGTCCTCGCTCATAGCATCCGTCCATACCAAAAATAGCTATGCGACGCGCGAGAGCTTCACGTGGCAGTAACTTCGCGTTCCTAGCTCACCCCGCGAAAAATCGCAGCCGGCCAACGGAGAAGACAAGACGCGCGTTGCGTTTCCCTCTGGTCGGACAGCGTTGTTCAATAACTCTAGTACATGCCGCGAGTAGGCGACCTTAGCCCAAGTTCCGCGTCCAATCAGTGATGCTCTTCTGGCTGTCACACTGCTTTCACTGATTTCGCTCCACCATACAGCTACCACAAGCATCTATGACCACAAGGGTCTGTTTAATCATTGATCATTGACGTTAATCATTGGGATAAAGATGTACCACCAAGCGTCAACGTGGATGCATCCACGTTAAACGGTGCTATAACTGTCAAACACCAATAGACATTGTGCAAGCTCTCTTATATCAATGTATCGTAAACATTCAACTACTTCTGTAAGGACACGTTTCACTTTCGTGTTATACCGATTCCTATGACGGAGGGATCAAGCACGTTTTTCTTAAAAATTCGTGAGCTACACAGGCTTACCTAGTCTAAAGCGTTTTCGTGAGGCACCTCATGAGGTCACCTTGTGCTGAAACATAACCGTGAAACAAAAACTATACTTCAGAATTGGCGTGTAGTTAAGACATTCTGCAGATCACTATCAACATTTTGTTGGAATCCTGACACCAAATCTCCTGCAGAAACGACCGTGTATGCGATATGGAAAAGGTTGTCCTTCAAACGGCAACGTTTGCAGGCAGTTTCTAGACCCCCCCCCCCATCCCCACCCCCCCACTCCGTTTTTACTTTCTTCACTGTCCCGGCCCTCGCGGTACTAAATTGAATGATTGCGGCCCACTGTTGGAGGTGAGTTTGAGACTCCTGGTTTATACTATCGATAGTTTTATACTACGACCGTTAGTATAAAATCAACCGCGCGAACTCATTGCAGCATTAAATTGATTCCTCGAGGGTGTGGAGAAGGAGGAGGAGGCTGAAGGGCACGAATGTTGACATGCTTGCGCTCCTTCACCCTGACTTTTGGCTGACGCCTGACAATTAAGTTGAATTATTCAGGTGTACAGAGAACCAGACAGTTACAATTGGCGGTACTGTGCGGCTTCAAATTTATATCATATTTTGTAAATTTGAGGTCGAAATATCAAGAAATAGTGTGTTAATTGTAAGGTGCAAGTGCTTACTTTTGAATATCAATTTATTGATGGACATATTGTCACGTGGTTGAGACGTTGACCCAAGCAGCAGTCGGTATGTTCAAGGTGAAACTGTTTATAAGGCCGAACTTGTGGCCGGTAAACTGAAAGTCAGATTACAGCAATACACGCTGGCACTGATAGCGGCGAACGGAGCGTCGGCCGTCGATCAACTGACAAGCGGTGAAGCGCGTCGGCATTTATACGCGTGTCATCGAATATTCTAGTCTTATCGCTGGTTGTCGCGAAAGCTCTGGAATAAGCTCGCGTGTTCGCGTCTTGCGCGCAATCTTAACACAACGATCTACAATCAAGGCGAAGCTTCTAGAAAAATGAGGCGCGGTTTGCGCTGAGCATTGCTTACAGTCTTTGTGGGCGTAAACCGAATACAGCACAAGTATAATACAAAACGCGCGTGACAATGCCCCCCCTCTGAAAAAGCATCGTCCCGATGCTTAAAACAGAACACGGGGGGGGGGGGGGGGGGAATTCGTGCAACAATAACTATCAATAATAAAGCAAGAAAGTACAATAAACAATAAGCACAAACACTAAAGTACAATAATAAAGAAAAAAATTACAGTCTTCAGGTTCACTAACGCGCGCAATACGGCTTGAGGCGCACGACATGGACGACTTCAGGTCGCGCACGGCGCCGCTGAGAGTTCGTAATGCCGTCAGGGATAACCTCATAGTCAAGTGCGCCGAGACGTCGAAGTATCCTGTAGGGTCCGAAGTATCGTCGAAGAAGCTTCTCGCTAAGTGCCCGTCGGCGAACTGGCGTCCAAACCCATACACGGTCACCGGGTTGGTATTCCATGTGGCGTCGTCGAAGGTTGTAGCGACGGCTGTCGGTCTTTTGCTGGCTCTGGATGCGCATACGGGCGAGCTGTCTGGCTTCTTCGGCACGCTGAAGGTACACGGTGACGTCGACGTTTTCCTCGTCGCAGACATTGGGCAACATAGCGTCGAGCGTCCTTGCCGGGGTCCTTCCGTAGACCAATCCATACGGCGTCATCTGCGTCGTTTCTTGTATCGCCGTGTTGTATGCAAAGGTCACATACGCAAGGATGGCATCCCACGTCTTGTGCTCGACGTCGACGTATACATGGCCAGCATATCGGCGATGGTCTTATTTAGACGCTCGGTGAGGCCATTGGTCTGCGGGTGGTAGGCGGTGGTCCGGCGGTGACTTGTTTGGCTGTACCTCAGGATCGCCTGTACCTCAGGATCGCCATTACCGACAGAGGTACGGCTGTAAAGGCCGTACCTCTGTCGGTAATTAGGACCTCTGGGGCGCCATGACGCAGTACGATGTTCTCGACGAAGAACTTTGCTACCTCGGCTGCACTGCCCTTGGGCAGCGCCCTTGTCTCGGCGTAGCGGGTGAGGTAGTCCGTTGCTACGACGATCCACTTGTTTCCGGAAGTCGACGTCGGGAACGGCCCCGGTAAGTCCATGCCGATTGGCTGGAACGGTCGGCGAGGTGGCTCAATGGGTTGCAGAAGTCCGGCTGGCCTAGTGGGTGGTGTCTTCCGTCGTTGACAATCTCGGCAGGTCTTCACGTAGGGGGTGACGTCGGCAGTGAGGCGAGGCCAGTAGTACTTTTCTTGTATCCTCGCGAGCGTACGGGAAAATCCAAGATGTCCAGCCGTCGGGTCGTCATGCAGAGCGTCCAGAACTTCGGGACGTAACGCTGAAGGAACTACGAGGAGGGAGTCGGCCCGAAGTGGCGAGAAGTTTTTTTTTAGGAGAATGCCGTTGCGCAAGAAAAATGACTGCAGTCCTCGTCTGAATACCTTTGGAGCCATGGTGGCCTTGCCCTCGAGGTATTCTATAAGGCCCTTGAGTTCCGGATCGGCTCGTTGTCGTTCAGCGAAGTCATCGGCGCTTATGGTTCCCAAGAAGCAGTCATCATTAAGGTCGTCCTGTGGCGGCGGGTCGACGGGGGGCGCGAGACAAGCAGTCGGCGTCAGAATGCTTTCGTCCGGACTTGTAAACGACGGTAACGTCGAATTCTTGAAGTCTGAGACTCCATTTTAGCGTATGGTGAAGTAGCGCAATTTTCGACACCTTCTGTTCTTTGTCCCTGTCGAAAATTGCGCTACTTCACCATACGCTAAAATGATCAATTACCAACTAGCCCAGCTGTCAACCTTATTGAACTGAGACTCCATCTTGCGAGACGACCTGAAGGGTCTTTCAAGTTAGCTAGCCAACACAAGGCGTGGTGGTCGCTCACAACTTTGAAGGGCCTGCCGTAGAGGTAGGGGCGAAACTGCGATGTAGCCCAGATGATGGCGAGGCACTCTTTTTCTGTTGTTGAATAGTTGGCCTCTGCCTTGGATAGCGACCGGCTAGCATAACTGATAACCTTTTCCAGTCCGTCCGCCTTCTGCACAAGGACGGCGCCGAGTCCCGCGCTGCTTGCGTCGGTGTGCACTTCTGTTTCGCCGTGTTCGTCGAAATGCGCAAGTAACGGAGGCATTTGCAGGCGTCGTTTTAGTTCTTAAAATTCTTCCTCTTGCGGTGTTTCCCACTTGAACTCGACGTCGGTTCTCGTAAGGTTAGTGAGTGGCTCGGCGATGCGGGCAAAATTTTTGACGAACTGCGTGTAATAGGCGCACAGGCCGAAAAATCGACGGACGGCCTTCTTGTCGGCGGGTGGCGGGAATGTAGCGATGGCGGCTGTCTTTTGAGGATCGGGGCGTACTCCGGACTTGCTGATCACGTGACCGAAGAACAAGAGCTCCTCGTATGCGAAGCGGCACTTTTCAGGCTTCAAGGTGAGGCCGGAGGTCTTGATTGCTTGAAGTACTGCGTCAAGTCGCCCGAGGTGTTCGTCGAAGTTTGAAGCAAACACAATGACGTCATCCAGGTACACCAGGCAAGTCTGCCACTTCAATCCTGCCAGTACTGTGTCTATAACCCGTTGGAAAGTCGCAGGCGCCGGGCAAAGACCAAAGGGCATGACCTTGAAGTCGAAGAGGCCGTCTGGTGTTATAAACGCGGTCTTTTCTCGGTCTCTCTCGTCGACTTCAATTTGCCAATAGCCGGTCTTGACGTCCATCGACGAAAAGTACCTCGCGTTGTGGAGCCAATCGAGGGTGTCGTCTATCCGTGGGAGAGGGTACACGTCCTTCTTCGTTATTTTGTTCAGGCGGCGATAATCGACGCAGAAGCGTAGGGTTCCGTCCTTTTTCTTCACTAACACCACGGGTGACGCCCACGGACTCTTTGAAGGCTGGATGACGTCGTCACGTAGCATTTCGTCGACTTGTTTCTTTATTGCCTCGCGTTCCCTCGTTGAAACTCTGTACGGGCTCTGACGTAGTGGCCTGGAACTTTCCTCTGTTATGATGCGGTGTTGTGCGACGGGTGTCTGTCGAACTCTGGACGACGACGAAAAGCAATCCGTGTATTGCAGGAGCAGGGTTTTCAGCTGTTCTTGTTTATGCGTCGGAAGGCTCGGATTGACGTCGAAAGTTAGTTGATGAGCTTGGTTCGGAGCATGTTCGGTAAACTCGGCGAGGGCGAGGGCGTCGCTAGTTTCCACAATGTCTTCGATGTAGGTGACCGTCGTGCCTTTGCTCACGTGCTTGTATTCGTTGCTGCAGTTCGTAAGCATCACTGTTGCTTTCCCTTCACGCAACTCGGTGATGCCTCGTGCGACGCAAATCTGACGGTTTACAAGCAGGTGCTGATCACCCTCGATGACGCCTTCGAAGTCTGCGGGTTTTTCGGTGCCGACGGAAATGATGACGCTGGAGAGAGGCGGAACGGTGACGTGCTCTTCTATCAGGTTCAGTGCATGGCTCCCTGGCGTCGTCTGGGTAGGCAGCGCTTTTTCGGAGGTCAGTGTTATCGACTCAGACCTTAGGTCGATGACGGCGCCGTGTTTACTTAGGAAGTCCATCCCAAGTATTACGTCCCTGGAGCAGTGCTGTAGAATTAGAAAGCTGGCTGGATAGGTCCGGTTATTGATGGTGACTCTTGCTGTGCAAACACCGGCTGGCGTTATTAGATGACCCCCCAGCGGTACGAATTTCAGGGCCTTGCCAAGCAGTCTTCACTTTCTTCAACTTCGTCGCAAAAGGACCACTGGCGACGGAATAGTCGGCTCCAGTGTCGACGAGAGCGGTGACGTTGTGACCGTCGAATATTACGTCGAGCTCGCTGGTTCGTCGTCGTCCGTTGCGGTTGGGTCGCGGCGTCGGATCACGGCTACGTCGATTTGTTGCGCTGCTTCGTTGTTGTGTCGTCACGTCTTCGTCGGTCCGCGACGTTTCGTTGGCAGGGCTTCGTCTGCTTCGCGTCGTATTCTCCTGGTTTCCTCGCGTTGTCGTCGTCGGCGGCCGCGGAGTATCTTCGGCATTTCGTCGTACAGCAACCGCACCTCCATCGGTTGCTGCCTTCAGTTTCCCGGATACGGGCTAGGCGACCGGCCCCGGTTTGGGCCATTGCACTGCCGGCGGTGCGGTGACATATAGCGGCCCGGCGACGGCGAGCGGGAAGGTCGTCGTTCTTGCCACTCTGTTCCAGTGAGGTAGTCGTCGATGTCGCGAGGCCGTTCGCCAGGCTGCGGACGCGGCGCGTTGACGGCGAATCCGCGTAGCCCCATCTGTCGGTACTGGCATCGGCGGTACGTGTGGCCGTCTTCTCCGCAATGGTAGCCGAGTGGACAGTGGTCGGGGGCTCGCCAGATGTCGGTCTTCCTCGGCGTGTACCGCTGGCCGGCAGGCGGGCGAGATGGCGGCGGCGGTGGCGGCGGCGGCGTCTGGCGACGATAGTGCGGGTGTGCGGCGTCCTGACGGGGGCGTGGAGGGGGTGCACTGAGTCGGGCTGCAGCAGCATAGCTCACGGCCTGCGGCTGTGACTGTGGTGGCTCAGGGGTGCCGAGCGACTGCTGGAGTTCTTCACGAACGATCTCGGCTATCGAGTCCACCTGAGGTTGCGATCTGGGGAACATCATCCACAGCTCCTCCCGCACGACCGCTCTGATGGTCTCGCGGAGGTCGTTGGTCCCCAGCGCTTGAACATCCGGGTAGCTCGTCGTAGGCAGGCGGTGGTTGTATTGCCTGTTACGGAGTTCTAGCGCTTTCTCGATGGTAGTGGCCTCCGAAACGAATTCCGAGACCGTCTTCAGGGGATTGCGCACAAGTCCGGCGAAAAGTTCTTCCTTTACTCCTCTGATGAGGAACCGAACCTTTTTTCCTCGGGCATGTCAGCGTCGGCGTGCCGGAAAAGCCGCGTCATCTCCTCCGTAAAT
Organism: Rhipicephalus appendiculatus; assembly: GCA_030522465.1. Lineage (NCBI taxonomy): Eukaryota > Metazoa > Arthropoda > Arachnida > Ixodida > Ixodidae > Rhipicephalus > Rhipicephalus appendiculatus. The sequence continues at coordinate 62,732 of JALIZH010008420.1, read as the reverse complement.
ATGGTGACGCTCTCATTCGGGAGCTGCACTCGTGTGTCCAGTAAGGCGGCGGCCCTTTCCCTTCGGACGACGCTCGCGAACGTCTCCAAGAAAGCGCCGCGAAAGAGGTCCCATGTTCGAAGCGTGGACTCCCGGTTCTCGAACCACGTCCTCGCGGCGTCTTCGAGGTAGAAGTAGGCGCGTCGCAGTTTTTCGTCCGAGTTCCAGTTGTGCATAGTCGCGACGCGTTCGTACGTCTCTAGCCAGGTCTCAGGTCTCAGGGTCCTCACTTGGCGATCCATGGAAAGTCGGTGGCTCTGTCGGTGGCTGGATCACGATCGTTGCTGGGGACACAGCGGCTGTCATGGTCCCTGTCGTCTTCGTCACCGTGGCTTTTGACTTGTCCAGTAGGAGTCCATGCTGCGGGGGGAGTCCTTTCAGCCTGCGGCTGGCTCGACTGTCACTGATGGTGTCGGTGGCTTCTTCGCGACGTGGGCTGGGTTCACGGCTTGAGGGGGGGCGTTCGGTACATGGGCCGTGAAGCACCTCCACCAGATGTCACGTGGTCGAGACGTTGACCCAAGCAGCAGTCGGTATGTTCAAGATGAAACTGTTTATTAGGCCGTACTTGTGGCCGGTAAACTGAAAGTCAGATTACAGCAATACACACTGGCACTGATAGCGGCGAACGGAGCGTCGGCCGTCGATCAACTGACAAGCGGCGAAGCGCGTCGGCATTTATACGCGTGTCTTCGAATATTCTAGTCTTATCGCTGGCTGTCGCGAAAGCTCTGGAATAAGCTCGCGTGTTCGCGTCTTGCGCGCAATCTTAACACAACGATCTACAATCAAGGCGAAGCTTCTAGAAAAAATGAGGCGCGGTTTGCGCTGAGCATTGCTTACAGTCTTTGTGGGCGTAAACCGAATACAGCACAAGTATAATACAAAACGCGCGTGACAATATTGTCGCACTTTCACTGCTGGAAAACTTATTTCGCCAGAAAATTTCGCGCCGGCCGCCAACAGCAGAGTTATTCAAAGCACTATTGATACTATTGATAGTAACGTCGGTAGTAATACTACCGACATTACTGCTATTGACAGTACTATCCATTGCACTATCGATAATAGTATCGATAGTAGTACTATCGATAGTTCAAAAGAAATTATCGATGTTATAGATAGTCAATTTTCCGATAGTTCTGCATCACTAGCACAATGGCGGAAAAGAAAGAAGGCTCGGAAACTAATCTGCGCATGCCCATGCAATGGGCGATTCAGGCATGGCCTATCGATAATAGTGGTAGCGCATGCGCGAGCCAACTGTCCATTAACTTGCATAAAGATGAAGTCAAATACCTTAACAGTTATCTTTCACGTAGACCTCCACGCGTGCCAGAATGATATGTTATCTGCGCATGCATGGGCATGCGCAGATAACTTCTCGTGCCTTCTTTCTTTTCCGCCGTTGTGCGCATTTTCAGTTCTTAGTAGGTGTTTGTGGTGTCTATTTCTCACTTGTTCATCCTTTCTACCTTTTTTCTCATTCTGAAAATATATTTAACTCTCTTTGATTTTCTGTCTTTCTGTCTGCCTTCCGGTCTGTTTTTCTTCCCTTTCTTTCTTTGTTTCTTTCTTTCTTAATTTACTCTCTCTCTACTCCTCACCCTCACTTCCCTTTCCCACTCTCTGGTATATTATGCTACACAAAGACACACTATGCTCAGCTACGTACCTGGATAGCTGAGTGGTTACGATACTCAACTTAGGATTGTCGGTAGGCGGGTTCGAATCCCGCCCCACCAAGGATCTTTTAGCCGAGTTGGTTGGTAACAACTTTCTTGCTAGTGGGGTAGATAGAACTTTCACCGAGCGGGCCTTAAGTTTCCCGAGATTTCATCCTTTTCTTTCTCTCTTTGTAGTCGTTCTCTCAGTCATAAGAGTTGTTCCATTCCATGTCATGCAAATCGGTGCACGTGATCTGGGAGCGAAGCAGGAGATGAAGACGACGACGAATATGAAGGAATAAGACGAAGATAGCGCGTGTCGATTCATGATGATAGTTTTGTGTTCGCGGATGACGACCAACAGCTGGCATAAACAGCCCCGCTGTTAAAATACAGCTGCACAAAGAATGAATCCTGAACCAACTATTTTTTTTTCCTTCAGTTTTCGTGTTCGTGCACATTGTCTCTTTTCGTGTTTTAAAAGTTGGTTAAATCGCACCGTAAAAGGCAGTACAGCGCTTACAAGCGCTGTACTGTTGTAAGCGCTTTCCTGTCTGCTTCTAGTCTGTGTTTTTCGGTGCGCTTCAACCAAATTTTCAAACACGAACGTAAACCAACAGGCCCAACTTGCCATCTTGCCTGTCTCTATTGACTGATTCACCCTCCCATAAGTGGGCCGCCAGTTCGTTCAATTAGACCTTGTTTCTTGTGGATGCATTTTACGGCGAGAATTTGAGCAACAAAGCTTTCTTAACCTCTCACAATGAAGGAAGTGTAAGCAATATCAGGCTGCAAATGAGCACTATCCAAATTGCGAATAATTCTGTCGAACAAGATTTTAGGCATTCCTTATAATAATAATAATTGTGGGGGGTTCAGCGTCCCAACAACACCATATGATTATGAGAGACGGCGTAGTGGAGGACTCCGGAAATATCGATCACGTGTGGCTTTTTAACTTGCACGAAAAAATTGAAGGACATGTTGTAAATTCCAAAGTGTATTCCATGAAAGCCTGTGGCCATTCGACTGACTATGCCATGTCCTTTTTTTTTTAACACGAAAGTGTTTTATGCCGGGGTCCACCAAAATTTGAGTGACGTATTTCCGTCACGGAAATGACGTCGAAAAACTACACGTTTTCAGAAGACAAAGAAAAAAAGTTCCGTCAACGGGAGTCGAACCTACGACCTCTAGGTCCGCGACAAGAGATGCCGGGGACGCTATCCACTGCGCCACGGTCACATACTTTCCAGGCTTTAAAAACAAGCCTTTTATATCTACCACTGTCCTCTCACAGTGCTCTTGCTAAGAGAAGTAATGCATTATGACCGTGAAATCCACGATTAGTTTCTTCAAAGCGTTGTTTCTCCGCGTCCGTGCCATTCGGTGTGTTTGGAATAGGAAAAGTGCAATTTTGTCGACGCATTACCACGCTCCCAGGCGGCGACCTTACCCCGTGCATCGTCCTCGCTCATAGCATCCGTCCATACCAAAAATAGCTATGCGACGCGCGAGAGCTTCACGTGGCAGTAACTTCGCGTTCCTAGCTCACCCCGCGGCGTGTTTCGAATAGTAAACGTGCAATTTTGCCGACGCATTAACACACTGCCAGGTGGCGACCTTACCCCTAGCATCCACACTCGTAGCATCCGTCCATACCAAAAAATAGCTGTGCGACGCGCGAGTGCGCCGCGTGGCCGTAACTCCGCGTCCCTAGCCATGTTCCTAGCACGCCCCGCGAAAAATCTCAGCCGACCAACGGGAAAGACACGACGCGCGTTGCGTTTCCCTCTGGTCGGGCAGCGTTGTTCATTAACTCTAACATGCCGCGAGTAGGTGACCTTAGCCCAAGTTCGGCGCCCAATCATTGATGCTCTTCTGGCTGTCACACCGCTTTCAATGACTCCGCTATCACTGTACAGCTGCCACAAGCATCTATGACCACAAGGCATTCTTTAATCATTCATCATAGACGTTAGTCGTCGGGATACAGATGTACCATCAAGCGTCAATGTGGATGCATCCACGTTAAAGGGTTCTATAACTGTCAGCACACCAATAGACATTGTGCAAGCTCTCTTATATCAATGTGCAATAAACATTCGACTACTTCTGTAAGGACACGTTTCACTTTCGTGCTATACCGATTCCTATGACGGAGGGATCAACCATGTTTTTTTGAAAACGGAATGTGTGCGAGTTTTCTTTATTTCTACCACGAATCGCAGCGAGACTCCATCTCAGAAGTACCTTGCAGCACTGTGGAAGCTGCAGGACATCTTAACTAATAGGAAAGGCGAAAGCCCCCCTCGAGACGTGTTCATCCGCGTCGCGTCGTCTGCTCGTCGTCTCTGTGGCGTTGGCTCGCCTACCTTGTCGATACTTGCTGCCTACAGTTCACATAACCCGAAACAACCTCTTCGGGAACGCCACCTAGCCGTTTATTTGATCTTCAGAGACCCAATTTTACAGGGCGCGTTCGCTGGCATTCGTGACAAGGAACTTTTTTTTATCCGGTTGGTTGGTGAGGAACGCACTTCTTTTTATAACACCGTTCATGCTGGTGCTTTCACCGGTTTCTTTTTTGACAGCACCAAACACATTTACTGCTACTAACCCCGCTTCTTTCGGAAAATGCTGAATGTTTGACCTACAGCGCTTAGGAGACTCCATCGACTCACTTTCAGCAGCCATCACGTACCATTCTTGAGTGGAACACCAAATTATTGGCACAGAAAACAACATAGACATTCAGGGTGTTTCGCATTGTCAACGCATCACCAGCGCTAATGTTGTGGCGCCATCTGCTAAATTGACATTAAACCACTTTTACGGCTCAGAACCACCTCGCTAGTCCTAGGAACATCAAAACAAATGAGCGATCTAAATAACAGCAAAAAAAATAAACATATCTGATGCTTTGCCTGATAGCTAGATAAGACTAAGCGATGACAGATTACACCACTTACTTCTTGCTGTCCGGCAGAGAGGCAGAAGAAGCTCAAATTCGGTTGAAAGGGGGTGGTCTGAGGTGTATGGGGGGCTGCATTGTTGCTGTACGTCATCGCTGTTAGGGTGGCTTTTACGGTCACCAGCCGGTAATCTCTGCAATATTTTAGAGATCGCGAAGTGCATGCGTGAAGGGCCTAACGTACCACGTGTCGCTGTAACGCGTCATGCAAGAATCACAGTTAAAACCCATGTACCTCGTTGACAATGAAACAGTTACGCCCGGAACTATATCATTTGCTGCGCAAGGATACTGCCTATGTACTCCTCGTAGCTTCGGCAGTGCTGCAAGATAGTTGTGAGATGGAGGATAATATTCCTCCGTTTCGCATGCGTTCGTATTCTCGCGCTTTGCGCATCGTGCAGACGCCATCCGTATTCCAACGCTCATAGGCTCATTTATCCTCCCGCGTGAGGGGAAGACGCCACAGCTGGCACCCTGCCAAGGGGTCAGACGTTGGTCACCACGAGTATGAGACATTAAGGGGCCCCTGCGACACTTTTGCGACAGCCTTATTTAGCACCAGAATGCGTATAGCAGGGGTCTCAAACACGCGGCCCGCGGGCCGCATGCGGCCCTCGAGACTCTTGCGTGCGGCCCGCGGCCCGCACATCGCTATGGTCGTCCCATATTTTTTTATTTCCATAATAAGTACGTTAGTGAGCTACACAGGCATGACTGGTCTAAAGCATTGTTTTCGTGAGGCACCCCATGTGGTCACCATGTGTTGAAGCGTAACCGTGAAACAAAAATAGTATTTCAGAATCGGCGCCCAGCGTTTACTGATTGTGCAGATCGGTATTGACATATTGTTGGATGGAATCCTGGCCCCAAATCTTCCTCGGAAATGACCCACATATGAGATATGGAAAATGTTTTCTTTTCAAAGGTTTTCAAATTACGACGTAATCATCAATGGTCAATCCGTACCGTACGTTCGATCGCACAAGTGTTTGGGCGTCATAATTGACAGGGATCTGTCATGGAGCCCCCACGTCTCGTACATCAAAAAACGCCTGATTGGCATCTGTCATCTATTGAAGTTCTTCCCAGGGAAGACTTGGGGAATGTCACCCAGTGCTATGCTACAGCTGTACAGGGTACGTTTTCTCGGCTTCCCGAGGTACAGCTTGCCTACATTGACCAACGCAAGCAAAACAAGCCTACGAACGTTACAAAGTGTTCAGGTGCAGGCACTGCGGATTTGCCGAGGCTTGCCTCGTAGTGCATCAATGGTGGCTTCTATAGCAATCGCCGGTGACCACCTCATCACGACACACATTGATGTTGAAGCACTCAGGACACATATCAGGCATCTCGCTCGGACACCCCGCCACCACCTAGCATCTTTACCAGCAGACAGACCGCGTGCGTCTTTTTGCCAAACGGTAAGCACGTATCGCGAGTCTTTACCAACATCCTTCGCGCCCGCCACGAGACTTTTGATTGATCCGTGGTGCCTGACTCAGCCTAACATCAGGCTAACAATACCTGGCATCGGGAAAAAAGCAGATATGTCATCACCTGCTCTTAAGCAGCTCGCTCTACTCCTGTTATATGAGATGTACCAAGGCTGTATACACGTATTCACCGACGGCTCCGTTTTGCAGAACAGCTCAACGGCATCTGTTGTGATACCAATAAAAGCCACAACAATCAAAGTCAAGACCTCCCACCTTACGACATCGACGGCAGTGGAGCTCACAGCGCTTCGTGCCGCATTACAATTCATTAGGGATGAGCGAGCACAAAAATGGACTATTTCCAGTGATTCCAAGGCGGCACTGCAATCCCTTCTGGCACCTTTAGGCCGCGGCCCGCACGAACTACTGGTGTTCGAAATTGCAGAAGAGACACACCATTTGACTGAGAAAGGACATGACCTAGCCTTTCAATGGCTGTCAAGTCATTGTGGCATTATCGGCAATGAACGGGCTGATCGAGCTGCCCTATCTGCCCATGCTGAACACAATCAAATATTAATTCCACTCTCAAGAACTGACGCTGCACGGAAGCTCCGCATGCTTGCTCGCCGACGCACCACATCACAGTGGAACGAGTCACACTTCAAGCACGCGCGATTATATACACTAGACCCAACGCTGAGTCTTCAAATTCCTCCAGGACATCGCCGAGGTGACGCTACCATACTGTGCAGGTTATGGTTGGGTGTCGCATTTACCAATGAGTAAGCGTTCCACATAGGAATGGCCGACACCGCAGCCTGTGACCATTGCGGCAGTGACGAAACTATTTAGCATATTCTGTGCGAATGCCCGCAATACCGTTTGCAGAGACAGTCGCTGTGCAAGGCACTCGATCAACTGGATGACCAGACTCTTTCGGAAGTAAGAATCCTGTGCCACAGACAGGACTCAACGTCGCATAAGAAGGCTGTGAAGGCGCTTCTGCGCTTTCTGCGTTCAACCGGTCTCTCCCAACGACTCTAATCAGAACGTCCTACATGCATGTGTGTGAATCCTTTTTTTTCTCTCCCTCTATCCTCTTTCCGATCCCTCTTTCCCCGCCCCAGTACAGGTTAGCAAACCGGTTCTACTACCAGGTTAACCTCCCTGTCTTTTCCTTTATCTATTTCTCTATCTCTCTCTCTTTTCTTTTCAATGGTAGTGTTTGCTCACTATGTGTACAAAATAACCCCCCCCCCCCCCGCTCTAACATTCTTCCATGACCCGGCCCTCGCGGGACTAAATTCTGCGACTGCGGCCCGCTGCCTGAGATGAGTTTGAGACCCCTGGCGTATAGTAATGAATGCCGAGACGAATGCAAAAAGAATGATGCAAATTGGTGCGCGAAAAGTGAAGTCATGAGTCCTCAAAGGTCAAAACTCGAGCAGACGACGGCGAGAAACGTTCTCTTTCGCATTTCACTCTCCCGCTGACGTCAGAGACCGTTCCCAATTACCGCACGCGTCTCATAAAGACATACCGGAAATGTTGCCTCATGGTGTCCTTCACAAAGTACTTAACTACCGCGCTTTTTGACGGCGTCGTTACCATGGTTTCGGTGAATCACGTACGTCGGGTAGCAGAGGCTCCCACTGTCCCTACGGCAACCACGGCATCCGCCGCATGTCGCATTTTTGGCTCGCTAAAAACGCTGCACACGTTTCCACCTCTAGCTGTTGGCGTACCATAGCCGCGCCCGCCGACTAAGTGTCGTGTGGGTTGTTCCGATAGTACGTCATTTAGGAACAGCAATTACTTCTTTCTGTGAAAGTCTAAAACGGGTTTTTATCTTTTATAGCATTCACTCGTATGACGTTACTACCACCATATGAATATTGCATGCTCCTTGTCGCGTCAAGCCAATCAAAAACGAAAGGTTTATGTCGTCAGTCGCGTCACTGTCACATGACATGACGTCACTTCCCATAACGAAAATAGCCGATGTGTGTCGCCGCAGCCCGAATTCAAGGTAGTTTATCACGTGCAATAAAATTATAACAGCTTCAATTTCGGCGTTGCCACTTGCGCAACGATATCGGCGCATTCCACAGCACCAGAAGAACCGATGAAACAGACCTGCTCAAATTGTGTCGCAGGGCCCCTTTAAAGGCTTTCGCCTTAAAATCTACGTACACGGGCCTCAAGCATTTTCGCCACGATAGAAAATGCGGCCGCCACGGCTGGGATTCGATCCCGCTACATGCGGGTCAGCAGTCGAGCACCACAACCATTATAGCACTTTGGCGGGTGATTTTAAACATTCCTGGAGAGGCAAATACTATGCAGGCATAGCATATTTCAAAATCGTTTTACAGGTTTTACAAGCATGCAGTTGGTGATGCGAACCCCGGTACTTCCTTTAAAATCTAGTCAAAAGTTCAACCACATTTCGTGGAATGAGCAGCGTTGCTTTATGCAAGTGCCTTAACACGCATCTTGCACCGTGAAGTCTGTACGTGAGTGACTGGCAGTGACACTATGTGCTGCATCTATTCAGGACAAAATACAAGTAGGGGACGTGCTGGACGACTTGTACGGCGAGGCACTGAAAGGGCGGAAACGAGGCACAATCTCCACGCTTCTGGACCACTTCAAGGGCATGCCGGTGTATGTCTCTGTTATCAAGGTGAGTCATAAAAATTTACAAGCAATAAATCTAAAGCAGTCAGTGAAAATTTGAAGGTAGTAAACTTTTTAATAGCAAAATACGCCATATCAAATGCAGTCCTTAAGAGGGGAAAAATATTCTTCCACTTCTATGGTATTCCACTGCTCATTTCTATTACATGTGTCCATTAATTATGCTGAAATGGCATGCACTTCGTATCTTTTTTACTAAATCCTTCCTGCAAGGATAATGTAAGGATAATTCTGTAGAAATATTGCCAAAATTGATATCAATGCCACGTTGATGGATACGAGAGACCGTAAGGAACATCGCCAGTGTGCCTGCTTCTCGTGAGATATGATGTGACAAGAGGCAACACTGCAAATAGAACGCTGCAAATCAATTGATATAAGCCTAAGATAAATTAAGATAAATTCGCAAGCAGAAGAGTCCGTAAGTCAAACACGAATTTTAAAGGTATGGCACCAGGCTTAGATAGAAAACCCGTGGGAAACAGCACGAATTAGTTGATGCGAAGAAATATATATGACAAAATAAATGCCAGCATCAAAATTAGGACATTCAAGGAAAGCAACCTGTGGTCATGGATAAATCAGGCCAATAACGCACGTTGGAAGTAACCGTAAAACAAATAACGTATTTCTAATTTTTGCTATGGAATACCTGATGAGAGGGTACAGACCAAGGGCAGTACTTCTGTACTGAGCAGTGTGATATTCTTGAACAGCAAAAGCTAGTGACAAACGCACCCATCTAGGTCACAACGTATCTTACCCTGTTACTGAAAAAAATGTTCTCGTGCCTATCGTCGAGGATGCAGACAATCACGGAAGCTGGCTATGCCTCAACACTTGACCTAGAGTTGTGGTTTTGTCACTAGTTTGTGCAGTTTTATACATATTTCTTTCACTTCACTTACTGACCGTAAGGGCCCGAGAACGGGCATTGCATGGGGAGGGGGGGGGGATACAATACATTGTACAACGAATAAAAGAAAGCTACAATGAAAGAAGTAACAAGCATTGAAAAATAAAAAAGGCAATAACAAGCAAGCATAATGCAAACACAATGTAAAAAAGGCAAGCACAGTTCAGTAATACAAGGTCGCGTAGAGTACAATAGTTGCGATCAATAACCTCTTGAGTCCGTGGGTACCCAAATGGGTACATTTGAAAAACGCGTGCTGTGATCCCATGTTTGAAGACCGCTTGACAAAAATTGATGTTTCTGTGAGCGGAAGCATCAGTTAACAAAATGCCCACGACATGTCTCCGTATGCCCATGTGCGCGCTTGCAGTAAACAAAAGTATGGCGGTGTCATGCGAGGATAGCGCGCGCAGTCAACCAGGTGAGATTAGATTTTTCTTAATTAATGAAATGCTAGATATATTTTGTTAAGCAGTCAGTATAAACGATCATAATAGACTAGAGAAGGCGCATGAAAAGTTCGGACTTGTTGCTTTGAGTTGCCTCTGAAATAGCTTAACTTACTTACCAATGTGCCCAATTGGGCACTTCAGGTCATTGCGTTGAAAATACATTCAATTTTGTTTTGTGTTGCAGGCAGATTTCCCAGTGACTAAGAGATGCAAGAGCTACTCTTTTAGAGTGATATTGACTTGTCTGATGAAGGCGATATTGTGGGTGAGCTGCACAGCAGCAGTGAATGGTCAGATAGCAGCATTGATGATGATGATGATGATAATGATGCACCAGTGAGCTTCCAAGTTCAACGTTGCGGCTCCATTTTGAAAGAGGCAGACTAGGCCCAAACGAAAAAGGGTAGAACACATGCGGGTACGCGTAGGTCATAAGAGGAGAAATAAAAGATGTACAGCATCCCCATTGCAACAAAGCATGCAGCAACAGTATGGGTGGTGTGGACCTTGCGGACACGTACGTGCCTTAATTCAGGACAGATATTCACAGATATTCATACAAAGAAGTGGCCTATCAGGGTATTTGCCCCCTTTTTTTGGAACTAGTGGCGATGAATCCCAGGATCGAATGCAGGAATGACTGCAAGATCATAGATGTTGCAGCAATAACACTCTCGACCAATTGAAGTTTCAGAACCGAGTGACGAAAACGCCAATTCACACACACGTCAAGCAAATGCAAGAATTCCAAATTGCAGTAGAGCTGGATGTTCAAATTGGCTCATCTCTGGAAGTCCTAAAACGTAGCAAAGTGGTTTCAATACTAGCTAATGAGGCCCGATTTCGCATGCAGGGACATTTTTCAGGGCATGTGCCACCAAATTTTCAGGTAATATGCCAGAATGAAGATAACAGCGTGAAAACCCGCGTTAAACACCCTTAATATCAGCTGTTTCCTTGCCTTCTAAAGAAAAAATGGCTCTGTTGATTTTTACTCAGCTTAGGCCTGATGTATCCAAATGGGTACCTCCATTTTCTCCTCTGAAATTGCCGGTTTTGTTTTTTTTTCTTCTGAGAAGTGTTTCGTGACCCCCCAAATGCTCAAAATAAAAAAAGTTTATACGAGTTCATTTTAAGTACTTTTTCCTCAGGTCTGAAGAGGATAAATATATGACAGAATACAATCCAGCAAAAAAAATACATAGAACAAATGAAAATATATTCGTAAAGCAAGTTCAAAACTGATTAACGCTCCGACGATTTGGTGAAGTTTGCAATACCTCTGACCAACAGCCTAGGATTTATGAGAACAATGCATGCGTTAATTATTTTTACCACTGACGGCTTCTTCAAAACACGGCATTTGTTATGTTGTTGCTTCTGCGGATGGCATGTGCTCTGTATGGGAGACTCCGAGTGCTCCATCTTCATACAAAGGTCTATTTAATTACGTCATACGTGCTAGCAGTACTGTATACGCTTTTTTTTATAATTATGCGACAACTGTGCAAAAATACGGAAGTATTGCGACAGTAGTTTCACACCGCATGTCTTGAAGCAATGCTGTTCTTGATGTCTGAATCTTTTTGTAGAATAACTATATCAAATGTTACAAAACTAATGTATGTAAAACTACGTCATGTGATGTATTACACAAGCCAATTTGTTGCCTCCTATATAGAAACGAATATATTATCCCTGAATTGTGCAATACCGACTCAAAATTATTTAAAATGTGTTAGTGGCCTTCCATGGTTAGAAAAAAAGCACAATAGCAAAACGAAGAAAGATGAAACTGGAGTGGGGCATAAGCGATGTCCAGTTCGCAGTGCACTAGTGCATCCAAAACCCCAATGGCTGACCACGGTCAGGTTACAATGTGAATGTTCACCAACAAGACTACGAAAAACTCCTACTCAAATACCGCCTACGTTCATGGCCGAATTGAGTGATTCATACAAGGCTCTCTTACTACTTCTTGTCAACGCCAGAGCTTAAGCGGATTGTTCTGTGGGGACGCGTCAGGCGCAAAAAGCAATACAACCCGATCAGTGTCACTCGCTTGAGTTAGAGCTGAATGTGCTAGATTTTGTCAACGTCACTCAGAGGGACCATGAAATGAATGAAGTATATTGAACTGAACAGAACAAGACTTTCAGTGCAGGCTGGTGAGCATTTTATGAAAAGGTTTGGCTCGAACTGTCTTAGTAGGCTACCTGTGAGTAGTAGCATAAAATACATCCTGGTCTTGTGAAAATGAAAGATACATCTATAAAGTAATGGAAACACTGCTGGTGAAGTAGCACTACCTGAAACCATTGACATCTAACGCAGGATCGTTACTTTTTTACGGTGTCAACCCGTGTCTCGGTAGGCACTGGTAATTAATTGATTTCTGAAACCTCAAAATAGCAAAATTCGCGGGTATGAATAATTTTATTTGGCCGAAACAGCCCAAATTCAAAAAATTGCATTAAAAAAGCTGAGGCCAGATTAAATTTACTGGCACTGGCATTTCGGTGTGGAATAAGAACTCCCCAGCATTAAGCTATGAGCATGTTTTCCTTCAGTTAACACAATTGGTATTTGCGTATACTGTATATTATTTGTCTGAAGTTATGCACTGCTTGCCCTTCAAATATGCTTAAGCATTGCATTGCTTTTGAGCAACGCATCCGCAGAATATAGAGTTCCTGTATATGCTAAAGGTAGCATATACAGGAACTCTAGCAGAATATAAGTAATCTCAAGTCTCAATTTCTGCGCAACGGTACCTTACTGTGAACATCGCTGTCATTTCTAAACTGGCGTTAGAAAATAATTTTAAAAATATCTAAAAGTTTTATTCCGGTGTACAGCGAACACTGCATACCGAGGAAATTGGAAAAAGGTGTTTCTATACACCCGACGAGGGCCGAAGTAGCCTTCGGTAGTTCAGGCACATGTTGCAGCGTGAATTTTACACAGGTGTTATGCAGTGCTGATACAACATTATACGTCTTATCTATGATAGTTTATGATAGCCTTATCAATGAATGAAATATCCAATATTTTTCTGCAGAGCTACCAAGCAGATGGCACCCCGTACCCACCAGTAGCAAATCTTCTCAAGAGACTCCGGTTGTCACCACCTCATGAAAAGAAAGCACACAGTGGCTTCACAGATAGGAACTCTCCCGACTTGTTTCCCGATTCGCCAGGAGCGTCCGGACTGCCAGTGAATACACCGCATGAGAGGTAAGATTGGACACCACCACCCAACCTTACCTCTTACCAGCGGTAGTCGCACCCTGTTACATTGGCGGCAGAGACGCCGCCGGAGACATGAACTGGTCGGTGTCACCAAGCAGAAGACAAGCGTTTATTCTCAGCTTGAAACTTATATGATGAAAGAGGGGAAAGGGTAAAAGAGGGAACAAAGAAAGAGAGAGAGAAGCATGGACGTTCTGGCTTGCGTCCACTTCGGCAAACGCTGGCGTTGCAACACTTCTTCCGCCTTAGTAACCATAACGGTCCACCGGTTTTTTTGTTCTGGTTGACCGTCGCAGTAGTTGTGCTTCTGGCGACGTGTTCCTGGCGTCTTCGGTTGTCGCTTTGTTGTCAGGTAGCGCCGATCCCCGCGTGTCCTTGCTCTCCAAAAACAATTCTCTGTCGCACCTTCGTACTTGGTTCATATGGCAACGGACTATCCCTGCCTCAGTCTCCACTTCCAAAAGTCGAGCACCGGTTGTCGCCCTGACTCTTCCCGGCGTCCATTTCTCCCCCGTTCCATAGTTTCGTACATAGACAGAGTGACCGGAGGCGAAATTCCAGTCGGTGTCTTCCGTCGGCTTGGCCGAGACACTGTGATGGTTCCCGGGAGGAAAAGACGAGTCCAGCCTTGTGCGCAAGCGGTAGCCCAAAAGCCTTTCCGAAGGTGACAGTCCGGATTGTTGAGGAGTATTTCTATAATTACAAAGCGACGCGGGCCAGGGAGGTCGTCAACTCGGCGTTTCCAATTTTCTTTAATCCGTCCATAACAGTCCTCAGAGCACGTTCAGCCAGCCCATTGCTCTGTGGGTGATATGGCGATGTTCTAATATGCAGAATGCCATTGCGCTCCATGAACTGACGGAATTCGAAGCCCGTAAAAGGCGTCCCTTTATCTGACACCACCGTGCGTGGTATACCGAACTGGGCAAACATTGTTCTCAGGGCCTCGACGGTACTGCGGGAATTGGCATGTGCTACCGGCACAGCCTCAATCCATTTGCTATCTGAATCCACCACAATTAACACCATCTTGCCACGCGTGGCCTCGCATAGTCAATATGAAGCCGCGACCACCTTTCGCCCGTCTCCGGCCAGCTTACAGGAGTTTGTGCGGGTGGCATAGGCAGGGCTTGAACGCAGTTATTACAGTTGGCGGCGACGCGTTGAATGTCCTGGTCCAACCCAGGCCACCAAAATATCGATCTTGCTCTAGCCTTCATTGATGACACTCCCTGATGGGAGTCATGCAGTAGCATGAGAAACTTCTTGCGGGCGGCCCCAGTACAACAACACGATGACCCCAGTACAACAAGTCCTTTTCCACCGACAGCTCATACCGCTTCTTATAATATTCTGACAGCTCGCCGTCCCCTTTAACGCTCCGTGGCACCCCAGTGCGGGTGTATTTGCATACTTGAGAGATGAGGTCGTCTGTTGTCGTGAGTGCTTGCAACTGTTTAGTTGGCACAGCAGCGATGTCCGTCTGATCTAGTGCGAGAACGACTGGCGTGACGTCCTCCAGCTCCGTTGCATGCTTTGAGGGAATGGGTGTTGTATCATCGGTGTTGTACAAAAGTCTGCCCGGTTTATAATGCAAACGCTACCTATAGGCGCCTAACGTGATAGCCCATCTCTGTATCCGAGCTGCTGCCATGGTAGGGGTTGGCTTGTCCGCCCTTAAGAGACCCAGGAAAGGCTGATGATCGGTCAACAGAGTGAACTCTCTTCCCAGTAGATAGTCGCGAAACCGTGTGACGCCGTAGACCAAAGCCAGTGCCTCTCGCTCAACCTGACTGTAATTCTTCTCGGCCGAGCTCAATGTTCGCGACCGAAATCCCATCGGTCTATACTGCCCATACACTTGATGAAAGAGAGCGGCTCCTGCACCATAAGATGAAGCATCGCATTCTAAAAACAGCTGTTTCGCCGGGTCGAAATGGGTCAGTACTGGAGCTGTACACAATGCCTCTTTAGCTTTTTCAAATGCATCCTTCTCTGTGGCTCCCCATGACCACGGAGTTGTTTTTTCCAAGAGTCGGTACAGTAGCGTCGCCAGAAACTTTTTTCGGAAGGGGGGGGGGGGGGGGTTCGACCATACTTTATGTATGTTCGTGCGTGCGTTTGTATGTGTGCGTGCATATATACGCAAGCAAAACTGAAAAATTTCGGGGGGGGGGGGGGGTTGAACCCCCCTACCCCCCCCCCCCCCCCCTTGGCTACGCCACTGAGTCGGTACATGGGCGCCAGTAGAGTCGACAGGTTCGGTGAAAACTTGTAGAAGGTTAGCATACCCAAAAATGATCGGAGCTCCGTAACATTCTTCGGGGCTGGAGCAAGTCTGACGGCCTCCGCGTTCTTTTCTGTTGGGTGCAATCCTGCAGCGTCAATTTGGTGGCCTAGATAAACCACCGAGGCCTCGTTTATCCGGCACTTCTCAGCACGAAGTTTAATGCCATGTTCTCTGAATCTCTGCAACACCTGTCGAAGCTTTATGTATGGCTTATCTGCAGTCTCCGCGATCAAAACGTCGTCCAAGTACGCTTGCACCCCGGGTATTCCTTGTAGTATGGACTCGATCGTTCTCTGGAATATTGCTGGTGCTGAAGCAATTCCGAAAGGCAACCGGTTGTAACAAAACAACCCTTTATGTGTGTTTATGACTGCCAGCTTTCGCGAGTTCTCGTCCAATGCAATCTGATTGTAAGCATCTCGTAAATCCAGGATGCTGAATTTTTCTCCACCTCGCAAGTTTTCGAAGATGTCATCTATGACTGGCAAAGGGTATCGCTCCATTTCCCACACAGGGTTTCATGTTACCTTAAAATATCCACAAATGCGAACGGTGCCGTTGTTCTTCAACACCGGTACTATTGGTGTTGCCCATTCTGCATACGGTACCGGCGATATTATGCCGGATTCTACCAGTCTATCCAACTCAGCGGATACCTTATCTAGCAGTGCAAAAGGAACTTTCCTTGCCTTGCAAAATTTCGGTACTGCAGTGTCCTTGATGTAAAGCCTAGCTGGTGGGCCCTTGACCAGTCCAAGACCTTCCGTGAACACGTCTGCAAATTCTTCCATTATGGCACCAGTTCCTGCTGGGTTCTCTTGGCTTGCCGCACTCGGTGGCGTAGTCACGTGCAGAACCGGCGTTCCTTCTGCTGCAAGCTTCTGCAATAAGTCACGTCCACACAGACTGGGACCTTCACAATCCAACACAGTAAGGTTACAGTCGACCTCCGCCGACATATAATGAGCCTTCATTGCCAATGTGCCTAACACGGGCAGTTTCTCTAAGTAACAAGAAAGCTTTAGGTGAGTATTCTGCAGCTGGGGCCAATGGTCGCGATGTGCCTCATACGTTGCTTTTGGAACTATGCAGACAGGAGAACCTGTATCCACATCCACCTTTATGGTGACACCATTCAACACGATGAACTTCCTTATGGGCGGAACCAGAGGCTCAGTACCTGTGACGGAGCAGATCTGCAATGCGCTAGAGTCACTACCATCACTTTGTTCTGATTTTTCTGTAGTTAGTGCTAGCGTTTTTCCGGTACCGCCTGTCTTTGTACACATGCGAGCCAGGTGTCCTTGCCGACCACAACTGTAGCAACGACGGCTCTTTTGAAAGCATGTAGACGCGGTATGACCATACCTGCCGCAGCATTTGCATTGTCGCGGCTCATTCTTTTGCTCATGCCTTATGGTATCTGGCGCGCGCCGTTGACCAACCTTCAGAACAATCGAAGTATCATTGTGCTTATCTATCTGCTGCGAACCCTCTTCTGCGCTTTCCGCAGCCAAAGAAAGGGCTTCTGCTTCTCTAAGAGACAAGTCGCTTTTCGCCAGCAACTGCTTTTGCAAACTTTTCGAGTGAACGCCACATACGATCCTGTCTCTCAACATTCTGTCTAACATGGACGAAAAATTGCAGTTCTGGGCAATTTTTCTAATTTCAACAATGAACGCTTTGACTGACTCCCCTTCTTCTTGCTTACGATGGGAAAACTTGAAACTCACCGAGATCTCATTAGGCGTTGGCGCATAAAAGTCATTCAGCGTTGCTACCACTTCGTTGTAGCTGAGAGCGTTCGGCTGACGTGGCTCCACTCTTCCGCATAAAACTTCTATCGTCTTAGACCCCAGCGCAGCGATCAACAATGGCCTCTTCTTAGCTTCATCGGTAATTTCATTTGCTTCAAAATACGCTTCAACTTTTACAAGATAAGCGTTCCACTTATCTGTTTCTTGGTCGAAATCCGGAAGCCTATGTGCCATGGCTGTCGCTGGGTCCCGCGCAGAGTTAGCGTTGCAGAGCTACAGTCGTATAGCCAGCGTCGAAAGGCCAGCGACGCAGGACCAGCGTCGGCATAGGCGTTTTCCGTGGGTCGCTTTTACTCGTCGCCACTGTTACATTGGCGGCAGAGACGCCGCCGGAAACATGAACTGGTCGGTGTCACCAAGCAGAAGACAAGCGTTTATTCTCAGCTTGAAACTTATATGATGAAAGAGGGGAAAGGGTAAAAGAGGGAACATAGAAAGAGAGAGAGAAGCATGGACGTTCTGGCTTGCGTCCACTTCGGCAAACGCTGGCGTTGCAACACACCCAAATGGAGAGGCCTTTCGCCGCGAGCGCCCGACACCAGGTTGTCTGCCCAAGCTTGTTAAGCGTCTGATCGCAAGAGACCAAAACAAAACTTGCCGCATCATGCAATGCAACCTGGCTGAGCAATTTTTTTTAGAAAACTGCGTAGCGTACAAAAATTTCAAACAACTTGTACCAATTTTAATTAGAACTAACAGGCCATATTGTGTTAGGTAATAATATGTTAGTGACAGTCTATGTAATATTGTGTCTAAAAGACAAAATGAGCCCTTAAATTTACACTTCTTTGCTTTGTATCCGACTTGCGGCACATAATTAATGGCGCGGCCACAAGGCTGGGCTCGTCACATTTGATGTGCTATAAGTTGCTAGCACCGCGCATAATTTAACGTTTTTTATGCAGAATGGTAGACAACATCGATGACTCCAATGAAATATATTATCGGAAAAAATAGAAAAGGTAATTTTGGTTTACGAAGAAGCTACGGGATCATTGCTAAACCTCATATGTTTGATCACGAATTTGAACTATATCTCAGAAGTTCCCTTCAGAACTATGGAGGCTAGACGGCCTGGAAAGCGCGAAAATCCCGTAAGATCTATTCGTTCGCACCACGTCGTCTGCTCAGCGTCCCCCCTGTCGTCTGCACGCGCGCGTTGGGCAAGTAAAGTGAGCAGGCGGCAGCGCCGAAAAAAAAGTGACAGTTTCACCGCAAGTGTGAAGCAGTGAACGCGAGAGCAACAAATTCTAATGTTATTTTAAGTGAGCTGGCAGCTAAGTCTCTTGGATCCGATCTCACGGAACTCTACAAAATTCTGGTTTAAGAGCATACGGCCGTTCCAGGGACGCTGCTCGCACAATCTCCTCGCGTTGGGAGCGGAGCAAGTAGGAGCCAGCCGCCCGCTGTCGGCTGCTGAGATTTCGAGATAACGCGCGCGCCAGCGACGACCGCGCTCGTAAAACCAAAGGCCGCAGTGGCTGCATGAGGGACCCCTCCCCCTCGCGTCTTTCCACGCTTGTTAAATACGCGCGGGGCGTTTCCTCTCTTCTTAAGCATTCCCCGGCTGGACGAACAGGCGGGGGGGATCTTATCGCATACGCCTCGGAGCGACGGAGATGGGCCGGCTCGTTTGATATCCGCTTCAGTCGCGTTTGTCGCCCGCGCTCCCGCGCTGTTACCCGCAGGTAGAACGTATACGATGCGCTGGGGGGATCTCTCAATTTGGACTTTATACGCGAAATGACGGCGGCGGCAACGGCGACGGCAACGGCAACGGCGACGGCAAAAACCCGTCGAGACTGTCCATATAATTGCTATCGCAATAAAAAAACTGAAAAAAAAACTGAATATGTCTGTACCCATCGACGCTGGTGCGTTCCGCCTCGAATTTATCACGTTCTCGTGCGCTATGCGGCCCGTAAGTTCTAATCTGACGCTTGTATTCGCTTTAGATTTATATCCGGACGCTTCGACAGCAACGTATTCGCGACTACATTGCGCTATTTTCATGAACCGTTGTCGAATTCTCAGTGCGTTATACTTAGCAGGAGTGGCTAAACGGACAGCTTATCTTGCCAATAACGACAAAACGTACCTGATGCGTTGTCCTATAATGAGATGACGCAGAGCGATGGCTCAATTCACCATGTATTCGTTGCTGTCAGCGCTGTGGGCAAGTAACAAGCTCAAGATCGGATCGAGGCGGGCCGTGGCGTTTGCATGGGCGCTTCCATGTTGATTTGTAACCACATTACGGGCGGTTGCTGATGCAGTAGTTAAAAAAATACCACGTAACTGCGATGATGAATGAAGATATCAGCTATTGATGATAAGGAAAACGTCCTAAACAAGCACTTATGTCTCAATGTTGCGAATTGTAAGGTAATGGTATCTGGAACTGTTTTCCTGAGCAGACATGTGGCTTGCTTACACCCCGTAGCTTTGGCGGTGCTTAACGGTAGTGGTGAGATGGAGTATAGTATGGTGCCCGTACTAATCACAAAATTTATTTCACACGAGCAATCATATAGCAAAATCAATATTTGCCGAGTTTCATTATACTTAGTTTAACCTGTCTGCAGCAAAACATTCGCGAAAAACAGATATTTTTTGCTGCTAACCATGTTTGTGTTTTTTCCCCTCAAAAGTCCTTCGATACCAAAATAAAATAGAATGCTTAGCACGTTGCATTTCGCTTGTTCTATAATAGCAATGCATAATGTGTCCAACAAGTACACTGCCTTTTCTTTTTTGTTTTTTTTTTGTTTTTTTTGCAAGGTACGCTCACACTCAGAAATAGCGGAATAGGCGGAAAAGTGTGTTTGTAGACAAACTTTGCGTATTTGTGTATCGGGGAAGAAATTAATTTTCCTCAAAACTGAGCTTTAAATTATTGCTCTGAGTCTAAAAACTGCCCCAAGAGTAAATTTAATGAAAACCTGGAATGGGGACTAGGACCTCGATTTCGTACTTATTGGATACACCCTACGTAAAAACTACACGTTTTTCCATAGGAAATAAGTTAGTGGTTTCTGCCAGCAAGGAAAAAGTTCTCGTTGCATTGGTGCTTTGAGGCAGGCACAACCCAAGAAAAAGCAATAAAAACATACGACTCTATAAAAGTATTGTTTATTTTATTTTACTTAGCTGTAGATACTGCAGGCCATAACCGGGCCCAAGCAGGCGTTCTGAACAAGCAAGCATATACATTACGAGACCGGAACATTCAGCGTAAATAAATAGAAGTCTTGCATTAAGATAAGGGGTGTCAAAGAGGGAACGTAAAAGCTCCAGCACAAAGTAGGAAGTGCCACTTGGTGTGGTCATACATATATTGGAAGGAGAAAACTCGTTCTAACCTCATAATGCCAGCCTAACGAAGGTTATACAGCGTAAGTCCCGATAGAAAGTGCACATATCGAGGCACGAAAAGAACAACAGGAGCAAAGGTTATGTTTTTCATATTTCGGAAAGCATGCGCTTGTCACCAGCAAAGATGCCATACAAATTGTCTCACCAAATATTAAATTTCAGCAACTGCGAAGGCAGTAAAACAACTTGGACGAGGAATTAACATAATGAACATAATGCCGCTGCATGCGTTGTACGAACCAGTCAGGCAATGTTTGCCTTTAGCCGCGTCCCCTGGGACAATTTCAATATTGTCTAAGTGAATCATTAAAGAAAAGAGAAGGAAAAGATAGTTAATAAAACCTTTTGTTGGCTAGTTGGTACATGCTTACTGAAATACAAAAAGACGCGTACCATCAAGGAAGAAAATTAAAAGACAGAACAGAAAGGGCGTCACTCGCAACTAACTTTACTCTCAGATCATCAGCGACATATATAGCCGTAGCAACCGTGCGCGCGCACATCGCCCCACATGCTCGTCAGAAAACACTCGATAAGATTGACAGAAAATGACAAAAAAAAACAATTAAACGAAAAAAGATTCCAAGAAATCAAATTCACCACCACGCAGAGCAACAGATGTGTCACTAACACACATATCTCTCTTCTTTTTAATGTAGTATGCTTCCATGATTTCACGCGCTAAGGTATCATTACTCTTTCGAAGAACGGACACACTGGAAAACCCAGGCACACACTTGCAGGAACCACAATGCACAGGCAAATGCGCCGAAAGTTTATTTTACATGTGAAAGCATCTTATGCTCGGGCACGGTGTAAGATATATAAAGAGTATATATCTTACACCATGTGCTCGGGGCAGTGTCCGTTCTGCGGCGTCCGCACCCATACTGCGCATGCGCCAACTCTCCCCCCTCTCCTCGCGTGAGCGCGAGGAGGTGGGAGGAGGTGGCGTGAGCGCTGCCTCAGCTTCGTTTCCCCTCTCCCGTTTATCTCTCTCCACCACAGCTGTGCGCTCGTATATAGACGATTTTCCGCAGCTGGTTTGTTAATCAAAACTAGATGGCGCCACCACTGCGCCGTGGCCGTCTCCTACCGCGGCTGTCTCAATGCCTTGGCCTTTGTTGCCTTGGCTCAATATGTCTGCATCCGCGTCGCGTCGTCTGCTCGGCGTCCCCGTAGCGTCTGCGCGCACGCGAGTAAAAGCGAGCAGACGGCAGCGCCGGAAAAGTGAACATGGCGACCACTGTGGATGCACTTCCCTTCCACCTCGAATTGATCACGTCGTCGTTCTGCGCTGTCTGGTCCGTAAGTGCGTAACCTACGCATTTATTTGCTTTATATTTACGTGCTGAAGCTTTCATAGCAATGTATTGGTCGGCATTTTGCAGCATTTTCAAGATTCATTCTCAAATTCTCGGAGACAAGGCTTACCAGGCATGGCGAAATAAACACAGCTAATCTCGATAATAAAGACAGAACATACCTGATGCTTTTCCCTAGCGTGAAATGACACTGAGCGATAGCTGATGTCACCATTTATTTATTGCTGTGAACACAGTGGGCGAGTAGCAAGCGCGAGTTCGGATCGAAGCGGGCGGTCGCGTCTGCATGGGTGCTGCCATGTTGGCTTCTAACCCCAGCTGCTGGCGCTTACGGCCACGGCCGTTTCGCTGGCCCAAAGCGTTGGCCGGTGCAACGCCTCCTAGACTAGATGCCTGCCGCATGAAGAAAAAACCAGCTGCCACACCCTTTCCCTCTTTTCCTTTCAGATAGTGTCGGTCGCTAGCGCCACATGTGGCGGACGCTGCAACCATTCGGCATCTTGCATAGCCTCCGAAATGGTCGTGTACCGCTGCCGATCTCGAAGAACTCTCGACTGGCGCGCCCCCGTGGGCTGCGGACAAAAAACACTAAGCAGATGACGTCATGATAGTGTCGGTCGCGAGCGCTACCTCGTGCCGTCTGTTGGAAACTGGAGGCAGGCTGGTTCCGCTGGGAGTTCGAGCCACTCCTCAGGCATCTAGTAAAGGAGGCAATGGCCGGTGCAACTCATAGAGTTTCCTAAAATTAACTAGAGGGGACTCTGGCGCTGCGATCGTTCAGCCACCATGGGAATGATGGTATGGTGGCTAGAAGGGGAGGTGTCGGCATGAGAGGAGGCGTACTGGTATTTCATCCCGCCGCGGGGTGGCGCGCCCGTCTCTACCGAGATCTCTCGAGAGCACCCGCCGACGGCCGGCGCCGCACGTTTCGTTGCTCTTTGGACACGTGTTCTCACAACGTCTGCGCTGTTATAGCGCTGTGCTGGTTTGAACTTGTTCGGGATCGGTACCTACCGATGTGGTCATGCCACAGTGATGTGTAAACAGCAAAGACACTGCTTTGCACCTGGATGCAAGGCGGGGTATGTTTCGGCCCGCAAACAAGGGAAGAAGGCGTCTCTCTTCGGTGTTCCCGTCGACGATGAACGGCGCAAGGCGTGGGAGCGCGCGATTCCTCGCGCTGACAAGCCACTGGACAACAACTGCGTTGTGTGCGAGGCTCATTTCGACGAGAGATTCATCGTCCGTAGCTTCAAGCATGTCATCAATGGTGAGTCTGTGGAAATCCCCCGTGATCGCCCTACTCTGACAGACGACGCGATTCCCACGATATTTCCAAATGTGCCTGCTTACCTCTCCAAGAAGCTGCCTCCAAAAAGAAAGACGGTGTCGTCCAATGGAGGTGCGACTTCCAAGCGAAGAAAGGTTGACTCCATTCACGAAGAACTGCAGAGTGCTGAAACGGACGTTCCATCAAGTTCGAACTGTAACAGCGGCTACAATATCTTGGAGGGCATGACGCAAGATGACCTTCCAAGTAAGTACTGGGCGAAACACGTCATTCCAAACGACACGGACGTTGTAGCGTTCTCAGTGTGTGCGTCAAGTGGTGGAACTCTGTGCTTTGAAAAGTTACTTTTGTGTTCATGTAATGCCTCAGCCTTTCACTGCACGGCATATGTACAAGGTGTTCTTGTAAAGACAGTGGATGTCGACAGCATTAGCGATGTTAAGGGCCTCCTGTTCGAAATGGATGGCATGGTTCCTTGCGAGGGGTTTGAGATGGAGACAGGAATGCCAAATGTGCAAAAAGCGAAGCACAGACTCCACGGAGGGAAACTGCACAGCCTGACGTGTTGTGGGACAGCCCAAAATAGAAGCCGATGCTTGCAGTGCAAGTACCTTCGTAAGCTCTTGATAAATCAGGCATACTATAAGCGTACAAAAGCGAGACAGGCAAGAGCTAACCTCACACAGAAGCTGACGCGAAAAAATGCGCAGCTGCGACGGCGGAAGCGCAGCATTGCAAAGTTGAGTGAGACCATAGAAAAGTTGAAACTGGACAACGAAGCTATAAGTAGCTCTAGTTTAGAAGAAATGTTACAAAGCCTGCCAAAAAAGCAGCAAGCGCAAGTACGTGAATGCTTTGAAGCATCGAAGAGGAAAAAAACAAATGTCATGAAATTTCAGCAAGAGTGGATGCTTGAGTGCATTGTCATGCATATGAAAAGCCCGCGTCTTTACGAGCACATTCGTAAGCACAAGATTATGGTTGTACCGAGCCCTTCGTGCCTGCGTACTTATGTCCGTAAATATAAAAGTGGTTTTGGCTTTAACGAAGAAGTGCTCACGGCTGTTGCAGAGAAAGCACGCTCTATTGATCCATATCACCGACACGGCGGCATACTTATCGATGAAATGAAACTGTCCGAAAACTTGACTGTAAACAGCACAGGGAAAGTTGACGGTTTCGTTGATCTCGGCAAGTACAGCTCACCAGGGCAAGAAGGTGCTAAATGCGACCATGGCCTTGTAATTTTGTTCCAGCCATTCACAGGCAAATGGAAACAAATTCTTGGTGCATTTGGTGCGCGAAGCAATGTAAAGGCAGACATTCTGGCCAAAATCATTGTGGATGCAGTAATTTGTGCTGAGAAATCAGGGCTGTTTGTGGATTTTGTAACGTGCGACGGGGCTGTGTGGAACCGCAGCATGTGGAGAATTTTCGGTGTAAGTGGGAAGCTCGAAAAGACAGTGTGCAAAGTAAAGCACCCAGTGGATCCAAGTCGGTATCTGCATTTTTTATCCGATTTTCCCCACCTGGTAAAATGTGTGCGCAACGCTGTTACCTCGAAAGGACTTTTAACACCAGATGGTAGAGTTAGCAACGAATATGTAAAGGAGGCCTGCAAATGCGACACTTCAAGTACAGTGACACTCAGGGCAATGCCGCACGTCACCATGGCTGTTTGCCAGCCTAATGGCTTCGCAAAAATGCGGGTCAACTTGGCGTTCAGGTTCTTCAGTGATGAAGTTTTAAGGGGCCTGTATGTCTACAACAGCCAAGTGGAACACTGCTATGGCACTGGCTGTACCAAGGCTACTTCTGCATTTGTCGCTATGATGAGAGACCTCATCGATGCCATGACATCGAGATACTCAAAGCGAGGTTTAAGACCAGACAGTAAAGAAGTAGCAAGCATCAAATGCTTTTTGGAGTTCTTAGCGACCTGGCAAAAAGCTGTACCTAAGCAGGGTGGGTTCCTGAGCGAATCAACAGCCGAAGGACTCCGTGTTACTCTTACCAGCACACTTTCCATCCTGCAATACATCACGAAAACCCTGGGTTTTAGGTACTTGATGACGTCTCGTTTGTGCCAAGACGCGCTTGAAAACCTATTCGGGATACTGAGGCAAATGTCTGGCTCCAACGATCACCCTACACCGACGCAATTTTTGATATCCCTGAATTGCCTAAGTTTTTACAGCTTAGCGCGGTCACCCTCGAGTGGTAACATCCCATCAGGAGTTCTGAACAGCCTTCTATGTCCGAGCACCCACACTAATCCAATGGAAATGCAGAATAAGCTGGATGAGCTCCTAGATGTTGGGCGACTCAATGAAGTTCATGAAATGATTGTAGCGTGTGAAGCCCTCCCTGACCACGCTGAACTCGTTGGACACAAAAGTGACTCCCGGATCACTTATTACGTCAGTGGCTATGTGGCCCGGAAGATGTTGAAAACGACGAAATGCCAAGAATGCAGCAGGCTCCTGCTTCACTCAAAGGATTCGAGATTCCTTCCGGCAGAGTCATGCCTCACACGCTATATAGATAGAGGTGGGCTCCTGTACCCGTCTGAGTCCCTTACAGACCTGGTCAAAGCTATGGAGGATGCTTTTACCTATTGCTTCAGTTTCAACAAGTTGAAAACTGATAGCATAATCGACCTCATCTCTTGCCTGTCTGTCAAGAGGTTAAACATGGTCGGCTGTGAGCAGCACAAAGTGGAAGTAACTAATCAAATAATTCGCTTCTTCACACTGACAAGGATGCATTTTCTTGTAGCTGGAGAAAATGCGTCTAACAAAAAAAAAAAGAGAGAAAGGATGAAGTTCTTGAAGTTGAGACGTACGACTTAACTTTCAAAACGTCGACACGGCCAACAAGGTTTTATTTTATGTTACTGTGCATCACCCACATTGTGTCCTCTGTTGTGACTCTTTAGTAACACCTCATTCATATTGTTACAAAAGTCCCATTGACAAATTTGATGTCACCGTCTGGCTGTGTTTCACATATGCAGAAATCAATTTTCGTGAACTGGTTTGTGACTGCATCTGTGTTTGCCAATCAAATCTGAGTTTGTATGTGTGCCCATTGTGGCACTGTATATTGACTTCGTCTTCTTTTTTTTTGCCTTATTGACTTGCTTTAGCCGAGTTTTGTATAACTTGCAGTTCTCCCCAACCTGAATGCATATTTTTGTTTTTTATGGTGTTTTTCGCGTTCATTTATAAGAGTGTGTCAAAATAAATGTATTGCTTAATAAAACTTATACGAATAGACCTTGCTTTTCGATGTGCAATTCATCAAAATAAAGCGTTCAAATATGGTTGCTGATGCTTCTTCCTACATTGAGACGTCACGGAGAAGAAAACGGCATCAAAGCGATAACTGCACGGACGTTGTTTCGGTGTCAAGCTCACGGCAAGTCATTTGATTCAGTCTTCCAGCGCTTCGGGGTGCGAGTGGCAAACGCCGCTAATATATTAGGAAGCAAGTTCAAAACATTAGTTTTCGGTGCTGATACACGCTTTGCAGCGAGCCGCCAGGAAAGTGCCAACTAGCCTTTGTTGTAATCCGCATGGTATCGTGAAATAGTTGCAACAAAAAGCGGCTGCTACGAGCGCGCGCGCGCGGGGGGGAATCTCGGAGCCGACAGCAGCGCCGCCGCTTCTGGATGAATTCTCGCTCCCTCTTCGGCGCGCCGATGCTGGCACCTCCCCCTTCTAGCCACCATAATGATGGGTAGTACACGGATTTGCCTAGTCTTCGTACTTACGGCTTTGAACGCACTTGTGGCTTTGTTTATTGTTGTGTTCTGATTCTGTTTCGGATAAAAGAATGGACTGTTGTGAACTTCGCCAGCCGATTTGAATTCGTGACCCTAAAAAGGTGAACGTGGTGAAGCTTACCTGCTAACCCTTTGCTGAACTTTGTATTGTGGCAAAGCGGATTCAGGCCACATGGAGCCAAAAGAACGAAGACTAGGCAAGACTAGGCAAATTTGTGTACTACCCATGATTCCCATGCTGGCTGAAGCGCCGTGTTTGCAGCTCCCATAGACACTAGCGCCAGAGTTCCCTCTAGTATATTTATAGCACTCTAGTATATTTATAGGAAACTCTATGGTGCAACTGGCTGGGGGAAGGCCAGTTACGGTCACGTGATCAAACATGGCAGCGCCCGTGCACCGCTGCGGAAAATCGTCTATAATGCGGCGCGCGCTCGCTCCCGTTGGACTCTCCTTCGCAACGGTGCTATGGACGCTCGCGACGCTGTACGTAAACGGCGACGCCGGCAAGCGAATCTCGAAGCTGCGAGGCTGCGAAAGCGCGCGTTCGCTGTGCTTCAGTCATTATCTCTCTGTACAACGGTGTGCGAAACCCCATGAACAACGTCGGCGCTAGTTGCAGCGCCACCGCCGCGGAGCAGAGGAAGGCTCGGGAAGCCGAACGTAAACGTCAGCGTCGGCAAGCAGTAATTGAAACGCCTCGACAACCACCGTCTCATAAGTCACATAAGAGAAAAGGAAACTTGATGCGCACCCCCCCGCGATGCTTTCGCTTCCCACCATAGTTGCCCGTAGGGGGAGATAATGTGTAATTTTTTCACGGAAATTTCATGCTCCCTAATTGTGTCGCTTTATGCGCCGACCTGTTTGGCCGATATAAACCCTACCGCAACTAAGCGGGATCTCGTACACCACGTCCAACTAAGCTTAGTTGCGGTAGGGTTTATATCGGCCAAACAGACCGGTGCATAAACGACAGAATAAGGTAGCATGTACTTTCCGTGAAAAATGAAATTTCGGCACATTTTCCTGTGCATTGTGGTTCCTGCAAGTGTGTGCCTGGGTTTTCCAGTGTATCCGTTCTTGGGAAAGAGTAATGATACCTTAGCGCATGAAATCATGGTAGAATACTAAATTAAAAAGAAGACAGATATGTGTTAGTCACACATCTGTTGCTCTGCGTGGGGGGTGAATTTGATTTCTACGAATCTTTCTTTTTTCGTTTAGTCGTTTCTTTTGTCATTTTTGTCAATCTCATCGAGTGTTTTCTGACGAGCATGGGAGGCGATGTGCGCGCGCATGGTTACTACGGCAATATATGTCGCTGATGTTCTGAGAATAAAGTTAGTTGTGAGCACGGTGTAAGAATATTCAGGTGTTGACACTGCGCGCGCCTGAGCGTCCAGATAATGTTCGGTCTCGCGGGCGCTCTCTGCTGCGAGCCGTCAGATGGCGCCGTGGCCAACGTACCCAGCGAAGCGGTGCTGGCGAATCGAAATTTCTCTGCCTCCCCAACGTTTTCGTTCCAAGCGGTGTGAGCAACACTGAAAGTTCGAAGGAGATTTGTTTTTCCAGATTAAAACATAAAAGTGCACCTGGATTTCCGAGCAGACGCGTTACTGTGTGGTAGAACACCTGATTGCCACGCAAACGGCATGGGTTTGATCTTCAGTCGGACCCGGAAATTTTTAAGATTTATTTTATTTGCATCTTTCTCGATCTTTCTGTCACTGACGAGATGATTATTTTTCGCTCAGAACCAAGGACACCGACGCCGGAATTTCTGCGAAACGAGCTCTTTAACGCTGTCGCGTTAGTATTCCTAGACGTTGAGCCATTCAAGCGTAGGCTAGTGTAGGATAAGTGAACATTTGAGTTTATGAGTGCGCATGAAAATGTCCTGGATTTATTTGATCTTTCAGTGCAGCCTATGCAGCGGTGTATATTGGGAAAAACATACGTTGGAAGTGTAAGTATTTGTACCGTCTTAATATCACGCTTAAGCGGAATCGTGAGTTGGGCGAGATGGTGATGTTCATCCTGGAATAAGTACAGCGCTTGTGTCCTTCTCGTCGTCTGCGCGTTTTCTGACCGTATTGCGCTGTACGTTACTCCATGATGAACTGCAAAATCGCTTGCCGGGATTGGTCACTTTAGTGTTGTTGTGAAAGAAATCGAGTGTTAAAATACCACTTTTTCATTGGAAGTGTATTGCAGATGCCGCACAACAGGCCGCAGTAAATAAAACTTGTTCATTCATTGCGAAGGCCGCAATATATTGATTTTTATTGTGCAAACAAACTTTAGCTGAAACAGTAAAAATGCTACCCAAGCGGCTGTTTCTGTGCGGTAACAATATTTTTGCCGCCCTCTTGCTCCATGATTCAGCATTTAGCTATGTTTCAGCAAGCTCTTTTAGGTAAAAGCGTAAATGCCCCATTTTCCAAATCGCTGTCTTGGATTGTGTCCGCACAAGCAGCGACGCCAGACGGAAAGCGGAAAAGGAGGGAGACTGTCATGTCGCCATGTGAGCGTCGTAGCGCGAGGATGACCGGCGGAGAGGCCTAGCGATGGGACGGACCCACGGTGTAGGAAACGTAAGGAAAGTTCCCGAGGTGACAGCCGGAGAAAACAAGCGGAACACCGATATCGAGCCGATCCCGAGGTGCGGTCGCGAAAAAATGCTGCGAAAAAAAGAAACACAGGGACAAGAAGGGCATTGCAAATCCCCAGCATTCACTTAGAGTGGAGCTGCAGACTCTTTTCTCTGGATAAACTTCTCGTCCACAATACTGTAAATTGAGCTAGAGACAATGGACACATGTCGACGTGCTAGAGATAGATCTAGTCATCTTCCATAGTGGAAATAAGCTTTTCCTCAGTAACGGTTGCTTGTTTGTCCGGAGAAAGCATCTTCCCCTTGTAAGAGTGATCACTTAACCGCCACGGCGGTCTAGTCGTTATGCTTATCGACTGCTGACCCGCAGGTCACGGGATGTAGTCCCGGCGGCGGCGGCTTCATTTTCGATGGAGGCGAAAATGCTTGAAGGCCGTGTGCTTAGATTTAGGTGCACGTTAAAGGTACCCAGGTAGTCGAAATTTCCGGAGCCCTCTACTACGGCGTCTCTCTCAATCATATCATGGTTTTGGGACGTTAAACCCCATAAATTATAGTTAAGAGTGATCACTTGTCATGATATGGTTCAAATAAATGAACTTCTGCTCTTGAAACAGAAAAAAAGACGATCTAAAAGTCATCATTCGTGCACATTCGCTGAAATCAAACGAATTACAAAGGTGTGGACAACTCATTCGTTTAAGATAACTTGGAGGACATATGCAAAATGTGGCAGTGGCGCAGAAGGCATGTCGCCGCCGTGTAAAGTGACTGTTTTGAGGGCGAAAATGTTTTGTTTGTCTTGAATGAAATATTTATTATTAAAAGTGCTATTTTGGTAGTTATGGAAATTGATTTCTTGGAAGGGTATATCAGGAGTTTTCCGAGATGGTAACGCGAAAGTGGTCATGCCACATTTCTGCTGACTGTAAGGCTATCGATGCAATTGTTCCTTGTCGAAGCTTATAAATGTTGTACCTTCATGAAATAAACACAGTTGGAAGTCTGCGCTTCGTGTGTGCGTGTTCTATGTGTCTAACGTGTTGTCGTCTTCGCACAGTTTTAACATGGCTTCAAAATCAGAACGCTTGCCCGTTTCGCTGGTCTTCCCCGTACACTTGAAGGGCTCTAAACTTTTTTATCGCCTAGCACTGGCTCACCGGAGAAGAGAGACACGTGTTCTCCCTCCTGCCTCTTCTGTCACGCTTTCCTCCAGCATCTCCTTTTTCTGTGCAGGGTTACCTCCTCTCCCGGTGCTCTCTATATCATGCTTATTGTCGATTCAACAGCGTGCCGCACGCGGATTGATAGTGTCGTATCGCGCTTGGACTTTATGTGGACAATCGCGACAACAACGATAACAGTAAATTTTCTTAGATAACAGCGCGAGAAAGACTCAGGACACACAAAAAGGAAACGCACACAGCGCTGTGTGCGTTCCCTTTCTGTGTGTCCTGTGTCTTTTTCGCGCTGTTATCTACGAATGTACAACCAACAAGCCCAGCTCTCCGTGTTTCTGGTAAATTTTCGCTTGTAGTGGCATCATAAATGCATTTGAACGAAGCAGAAACAGCCTCTGCATTTTTGTTACCGCCATGTACGCGACTACCCACTATGGCATGGGTTGTGTACATTTAAATCGACAACTATCTGCAGGTGCATTCGCCGATAATTTTACCCGGGAATGTGCTGTAGTGAGTAACTGTTTTTAGTGTTTCGTCAAAAGAAACTTCCGCTTAAAAGTGCTCAAAGCACAAATGCGTTAGCTTTCATGTATACAGTCTCGGCATCACCACAGACATCTGCTCTGGCCCATTGTATTTCTGTGCTTTGCCCGCAGAAATGGCGAAAGTGGGTTCCATTCTGTTGTCTACGTGAGGTTAAAGAAACTGGTGTGGTTGACATTGTTGGGCAAAGATACTGCTTAGCAGCGTTGCAAAACACATGAAATAGTTTTCTCCTGCATGCATGTGTTAAAATGAAATAGAGTGGCAGACTCCGCTTACTCACAGCTGCTTCTCAAGCCTACTCCTTTTCTTTGCCGACGTCGATTTTGATTTTTCCACATTTGCCTCTTGGCTGTACACTTCTTTTGGGCAGGCTGGTCACGTTTTGGAGATCGAAAAGGCCATCCGGGACGTCACGTTCAAGGAGGCAGACACACATGTGGTGAGCTTGCAGTATTTTGTGGCACAAACGGCATAAATTATGACGCTATTGTTTTCAGATTCAGTTTACACCCTTCAGGGGCTTTTACGGGCCAAACCATGCACGCAACACGGAAGAGTAAAACAGCAAATAAACATAGTTATCGCACTACACGGCCACAAACCGAGCACATGCACTCTAAGAAGTAAATGAAGAAGAGGGGTATCGAGTTGCTCCTTTAGGGGACTAACTGACCTACCACAGCCATTCCTTCCCGGTACTACTCAAGGGAGCAGCAGTAACATTTTGCGCGAAAAAAAGAATCACTTCTTGTTGACTTAACCAGCAATTTTGAGGTTTGTGCAGGCATTAGATGTACAATCGATATACATGCATCACCTTCAGGCATAAATTTCAGAGAATTTACAGCAAGCACACGGGATTCGAACTCACGACCACTGAGTCAGCATGCGCGTACACTAACCACTACACCACGCCGCGCTGCGGCACCATCTGGAAGGAAACGGGGTTGTGTAGGCACCGATTGGTCGTTTGCACACGGTGCGTACATTTCTGCAGTTGCTCCCAAAAAGAGCGCATTCCTGCCCTCAAGAGAGGAAAGCGCCCTTGTTGCCGTGCCGTGTGCAACCTTCCGCGCAGAGTTCGTCCTTTCTCAAAGCAAATATCCCTTTTCGAGTTAACTGTGAAATTAGGCCCGAAAATTTTTTTTACAGTGTGGTTTATATAGCCAAGGTTCCTTGGGCCATCGTTCATATGCCGGTAGGGATATTCCTGTTCTGCATAATTAAAAAATATTCACAGAATACGTGTAAATTTATACGCCGCTTGTAGATAGCTCTAAAACACACAGATAACATTCAACGCTATTTTTTTTTATTCGCGAGTTTCAGTTATAATTTAGTACTACTTTGCCGGCGTTTTGACATGCACACTTGTCTTTTTCAAGGCATCTAAAGAGTGTTTTAGGTAAAACATTAACCCTTTAGCAAACCATAAGGCTACTTTGGCATACATTTCGACCTTATATCAGTATTTTTCTTAAAGGAGCACTGACAAAAAATTTTAAAGGCGAGATACCGAGTGAGATAGATTTATGTGGAGACGTACACAACGCTACGAAATATCAAGGGCGAATATAGCCCAGGACATATTTAAAATCAATTTTAAAGTGCATGTCGCGCGACTGAGCGAGATGCGGAGCACCTCGCGACGCCGACATCAACGCGGTGTCAGCGTAAACAAACCTACGTCACGAGTTTTTGTTGGCTGGCCAGTGCGGCGCCCGCTCACGCGCGCGGCGTCAACGTCACAGTTTTGCGTGGTCACGTGGCCAGCTGTGTTTACCTAGCTACCGCACCTGCTCCTGCATTGCTCGCTGCTCTGTAACCGAAACCGCGACTGGGCGCTCCAAAAAAGTATCTAAATAAATAATCGTTGCTCACTCACGCAAACGAGTTTCCCAGCCTTTAAAAGTGGGTCATAAGTAGGGGCTCCGTATTTTCAGAGTTTATTTTTCTTGAAATTCGGAGGGTGTTTTTCGGAGTTTATTTCCTGGAAGAAAATTCGGTATTTATCGGAGTTTATTTCTTGTAAATCTCTAATTCTCCGAAATTCGGGGTTTAATTTTGCATTATAAGTTGTGCTATGTGGACTTATTAATAATTATTTTCCATGAAATTGCTTTGCATTGTGGGCTGATAATGCTGTTTCTTCGTTCTTACATTTTTTTTTCTCACGTCCCGTTTATTTACCCTGTTAATAAGGCTGTTCATATACACTGATGTATAATCGCCAAAGTGTACTTATGGGGGGGCCGGAGCTAGTCAAGCTGCTACTAAGCATTTTCTCCTAGCCTGCCTCATGTTCTTGATGAAAAAATAAATTACCTCTTATTATTATTATTATTATTATTATTATTATTATTATTATTATTATTATTATTACTATTATTACTATTATTATTCTCAATGCTCCCAGATCTTAGGTGAAATCATATCTTACCACAAAAATATGTGAACCCAATATGTGTATTTTTGATGTCTGGAAGTTTTGAGCGCACAAACAGGTATACTCACAAGCACAAATACTTTAATACAAAACACCTACGTTTGTTCGCATTACAGCCTTAAAGCTTGTTGTAATAGAGGCAAGCATACTTTACGAGGTTACTACCACTGATGGAGGTGCGCTATTTTCGATTGATGATTCTCAGCTTTGACAATGCCATTTGAATGTTGAGAATGCCCCTTGAAAATCGGAGTTTATCGGGTAAATCCGGTTTGCCAAAAATTTTAGCGGCGAGGGTTTATCAGATTAGAGCTCCGAAAACATGGAGCTCTAGTCATAAGCTACCTATTGCAACAAAAAAAAGTGCAAAATTTTTGTGCCAGTGCTCCTTTAATCATTGTTAGGCAAAAGGGTGTTTTACTTGCTTGAAGTTTCTTTGAGGGTGTGACAGCGCGATTGTCTAAGTTATTCTTACTTTCAGTCTACGTTCCCCTTACGTTAATTATTAAAATAAATGGTTCCCTAAAGCCTTCCAGCCTTGGGCATTCCAACCTCATAATAAATAACTTAGCTAGGCTCATTATTTATGGCACTGTCTGTTTCTTAACCGTGCTAACGTATCATATTCAAGAAAGCTTTAACTGACAATCCCCATGTTTGGAAATAAAATACTCCAAGTATTTTGTATTTATAAATGCCTGTGTACTGTGTGAAACACCAAACAGCTGGAATATATGGAGCACCGAAAGACGTCTCGGAACTTTATTTCATAGCTTCCAAAGTACATGTCGGGACGTATACTAACTGGCTCCGGGACACCTTTATTCACGCCAATGTTCCTCCTAAAAAGATTCAAAATGTGAACAAACTGCCTCATGACTTTGAAGGACTTTTAGAGTACAGTACCAACAATTGATTTACAAGCACTCCCATTTTGTTATCGTGACAAGCATGTATACCTACAGCACTTCACTGAGAAAAAAGTCGAGAAAGTTTCAACACCCACATTTTTATTTCCGAAATCTTTGCTGCTAAGTTTGTACATACAATGCCGCACATGATAATGGATACCAATAATGAGTGTACGGCACAAAACTTGAGTAATCTTACACACACCCACAGTTATATTTCATCATCATCACCACCACCATCACCATCATCATCATCAGTCTGACTACGCCCACTCAAGGGAAAAGGTCTCTCCCATGTTCCGCCAATCAACCCGGTCCTGTGCTTGCTGCTGCTACATTAATATACCCACAAACACTGGGTATATTAATCTCATCTGCCCACCTGACTTAGTCTCCCCTTCGCGCGTTTGCCTTTTCTTGCGATCCAGTCAGTAACTCTTAATGACCAGCGGTTATCTTTCCTACGCGCTTCACGCCCTGCCCATGCCCATTCCTTCTTGATTTCGACTAAGGTGAGCTTAAGAGCACTTTGTTCCTTGACCCACTCTCTTCTCTGCTTGGTCCCTAAGGCTACACTTATTATTTTCATTTCCATTGCTCGTTGCGTTGTCCTGAATTTAAGCTGAACCCTTTTTGTAAGCCTTCAGGTTTTGCTCCGTAGTTAAGTACCGGTAAGATGCAGCTGTTGTATACCTTCCCCTTGAAGAATAGTGATAGACTACCATTCACTATTTGAGAATGCTTGTCGAATGTGCTCCACCCGATCCTTATTCTTCTAGTTATTTCACTCTCGTGGTTCGGCTCCGCGGTTTCTACCTATCCTAAGTAGATGTATTCCTTTACGACTTCCCAGTGTCTCACCCCATATCGCAAAGCGCTGTTCTCTGCCTAGATTGCTGCACATTACTTTAGTTCTATGCATGTTAATTTTTTGAGGTATTTATGTGTGCTTAATACCCGGGTGTGTTAGCCAGCGCTACTCGTAGCCCTGGCGGCGAGTGTGGAACATTTTTTTTTTTACTTTTTATTATTTTGCCAAAGGGACCTCACAAGGCACATTATATTGAACGAAGGGGCGGCTGTCCAATGAACACTCGCATGAGATCGAGTCTCTCGGGACGAAGCCCTCGCTATAAAAGTACGAAAGAAGGGGAGCATTGCCGAGGGGAAAAGCGTGCTTTATCGTCCACTCTAATTATTTTGAATTTAAATAGAATTATTACACTACAGTTAAGACAACACAGATAATATCCACTATGCGCTCCTTGTCTGTCGGTTTCAATAGTTGTCCATAATCTTAGTGTTTGTAGAACGTTGTTTCTGGCATCTGAGGTACATCATATGATGTAGTCATACACAAGGAACAAATTTGTATATAGCTTCCCTGAAATTTCGTTTTGTTCTTTGTCGACTGTAGATGTATGGTTGTTGTATGTTTTCCTTTATTTTTTTATATTTTATTCTGCTCGCATCCATGTACCTATCTTCTATGGTATGTTTTGATATGAGGATGTTTTAGTAGTAATTTTTATATATGAAGTTTTTCTTACACCGTAATTTAGTATTACAATGTTAGTTTATATATGTTATGATTACTTTATCCTGTGTTACATATCTTTGTAGACAATTTAATTGTCCCAACTGCCTTGTAAAGGGTTCACTGGCCTCGTCAAGCTGTCCGTAAACAGCTTTTAGCCAGTCAACCTCTCCAGAGCCTGTTTCTTTCTGGGAAAATAAAAATTATTTCATTTGATTTGATAATATAGAAAACAAGCCCCTCGGGTAGCCAAAGACGTATATGCAATGCACACGCCCTCTAACACACATGAGATTTGAAAGATGACAATGGTGAAGTAAGGTGGCATCATATTCTAAATTTCGTTTTTCGCCAATAAACTGGAAGGTGCAAAGCGATGCATCTCCATCTTGACAATACTACTGGTGAGATATACGAAAATCAAAAGGACAGTAAAGACATATTTTGTGCTGATGACAGCCAAACGCAAGGCATCACAACTGCGGTGTCATCGCTCTACCGGCTAAGGTTAGCTAAGACTTGCATCATGAGGTACTCTAGCCATGTGAGCGTTAGGAGCCAACACTGCGATTGGTCGAAGCCAGGGTTGCCGTTGGGTGGACATGAAAAGGCGACAGAACTCACGCCAAAAGTAGCCAAAGTAGCCATGTCATTTTATATTATCGCCAAATTTATAGTCAAATAGAACAGAAGCGGTACTATCAACAGAGTCTTTACTATTGATGAATAAATAAAACCATTTTGAATTAGTAAAACCATAAGTTTAAAAAAGAGCCATGGCGCCAACTGGAAATTTTCGTCGCCAATGGGGTCCAAAAGTAGCCAATTTGGCGCAAAGTAGACACCAACGGCAACCCTGGTCGAAGTGGAAGTTGTAGTGCCATTTAATTTGTAATTGAAAAATGCAGAACCACACTTCCACGCACCTGATTTCAGCGGAAGTCTAAGACGTAGCGACATAGCTATACTAAAATGAACTTGTTGGCTATTTGGTTGAACATTTTCAATTAGGAAACAGCGCGGTAAGACAAAGCAAGACTTGTGGTGTGTTGCTCGTTCATTTCTTCGTCTTCGTTTTTACCGCGATGTTTCCTGATTGAGAATAGCTCTATTGTTAACTGCTCTGGACATCGGTGACAGTAACACTCTGTCTCCACAAAGTTCTGACATCTGTACACAGAGCAAGCGCAAACAAGCAGAAGTTCTATTCCTCTATAGCTAAGTACTTCTGCGAATATACATAATTTCCAAATCTCTCGTAACTTCCTAATACGCCGGCATCATTCACAGTCATCACTCCGCCCTGTTCTTTTTTGGATGACTCTGAGCAGAAACACAGGATACCGGTATGGGTCGACGTGAGCGACTGCTACTTCAAGGTCGTCAGTCGATTCACCAAAGAGGTAAGGAAAAATTGGGGGGACCTTTGAAGCTTCGCCTTTAAGTGTTGAACGCGATAGCCATATCCTGTCCCTAGCGCGTACTTCAATCACTTAGTGCACACTATGTAAGGGGTAGCATGCTTTAAACCACGAGCAAGTATACGCGGG
Organism: Rhipicephalus appendiculatus; assembly: GCA_030522465.1. Classification (NCBI taxonomy): domain Eukaryota; kingdom Metazoa; phylum Arthropoda; class Arachnida; order Ixodida; family Ixodidae; genus Rhipicephalus; species Rhipicephalus appendiculatus. The sequence goes on along the minus strand of JALIZH010008420.1, from coordinate 24,611 downwards.
AAATGCGGCATATGTTTTCGAATTTGCTATGCACCCACTGCGTGGTCTTAAGGGAATACGCGCAGTAACGCGTGTGCCTTTTGTAATGGGTGGACGGCTTTGAACCACAATGTCGTTATGATATTCACATCGTCTGACGCCCGATGGCAATGTACCCATGTAGCACGCAATATTACTGCTTTATTACATGTTGTATTGTGATGCCTGTATACAGGACGCGTGTGTTTGTAAAGCATGCAAGTCAATTTCACTCATTTCCTAAGCAGAGGAAGTTATTTTCAATGTAATCCCGAGCAGAAGCATGGCTGTGTGGTAGAACGCCTGCTTGCCACGCAGACAGACTGGGTTCGGTTATCGTTCAGACCCGGGAAATTTTTATTATTTATTTTATTTGCATCTTTCTCGATTTTTCGGTCATGGACAAGATGATGATTTTTCGCTCACCAACCAACGACGCCGACGCCGACACCAACACCGACGCCGACGCCGGAATTTCTGCGAAACAAGCTCTTTAACGCTGTCGCGTTAAAAGTAGGGCCATCTGTGATATACCTTTTTCAACAATCAGCCCAATCTCAAACTTTGCCGCTGTGATATACCCTTTCACAAGAAAATCGGCATAATCAGGATAATGAGCAGCAGGCTCAATTGTAGTACATATAGGCGCTTTTTCGCGCGGAGACAGGATAACCTACTGGCAGCCATCCAACCGGTTACGGCCGGATCTATAACAAGTCACGGTGCTAGACCCAAAAACGCGGGTTCGGCCCCGGTCGTGATGGTCATATTTAGAAGGATCCAGAATGCCTGAGGCCCGTGTTCTGAGCGATATCAGTGCGCATTAAAGAACACCGGATGGGCGTAATTATTTGGAGCCCTTCACTACAACGTCCCTCATAGCCTGGTACGTCTCTTCAGCTTTAAAGGGACCCTGAAATGGTTTTTTGAAGTTTTGTCAGCGTTTAGGCTCTAGCATCATCAAACCATTCGCACCACAAATTTAGCGACACGCCGTGTACCAAGCCCACCACGGACACTTATATTATACCCTCCTTCTCACACCTGCCTTGCTTCCTCAACTCATGAGACACGCTGGGATCGCTGGTGATCGCAGAGCTCTCATGAGCGCACTCGACGATTTGAGCTTCGCCCAGTCATGACCTCCGAGATTGCACGCCGACAGCTTGCGCGAAATCTCGGAGACCATAGCCCAGTGCGCCGGCAGCACACACGCCGTCGGGCAACAGAGACGAAGATAGCGGAGTGGTTGATATCTGCTCCGACAGGTGCCGCCACCCTACCAGCCGATCTTTCTTACGCGCACTCCACACCCAATCAGATCAGCAGCCTGGGTGACGTCGCGCTTACAGCGGCTGTCGTACTATAAATGGGCAGTTGAAAACGTGTTTAGCCGAGCTGCAGTGATCTGCAGCGATTCGCAGCTTTAAAGTGTTTTAATAAATTACACAGTTTACGCAGAAGCTTAAATCAGTCTGTAAACGTAGATGTAGCTGAAGCTACATGCGCCAGACTGGTAGATGTCTGAACCAAGGACTCATGGAACCACAAGAGGAAGCTGGGGAACTATCATGACGGTAATCTTTCTGTGTATTGTCATGAATGCGGATTAAAGAACGGAAAGGCTTGTACACCGTTGTATAATTTGTGTGGTGTGGTAGCAAGAAATAGAAGCCAAGATGTCAGGGAGATAATAGAGGCGGATTTGATCACAAAGGCGGGTCCGTCATGTGTAAGCGCGCCTTCCATTATTTTGTCATGTAAAGAAATGCAGTTTCTGAGCGTGTTCACGTGATATCAACATTACGGTTTTGTGACCTCATGAAGAAAGTGTTCATATTATTCATTTTCGTGAACAAATGATCAGTTGGAAGCAAGCGATTGTGTTGTCACCACCTCCCTTTGTCCTTGTTTGCGCGCGCTTAAGTGTTCGACTATGCGAAACCAACTCGCCCAAAAATCAGTGCTGGTGTTTTTGGTCGGGAGCGAAAAGTCGGCGTTGGTCGTGATCGAAAATTCGAGATAGATGCGAATAAAAAAATATAAAAAATCTTCCGTTCGGGTGCAGATCGAATCCAGGACTTCTGCGTGGCAAGCACGAGTACTAATGTACATTTCTTGCCACGCAAGCAGGTGTACATGTACTAATGTATTCCCACCCCTTATGTAATACCCCTACGAAGGGGTCTTTAAGGTAATAAAATGAACTGAATAGAAGGTGTTTTCCGCAAACCACGCCCATTTCTTTGTTTTCTGAACGCCGTGCTTTTATGAGACGGCTTATAGTAGCGTACCATCATAAAATATTTCTGTTTAGACCCCTCTGTCATTCGGCATCTCTCTAATGAAAGTGATGACGGGACACCGTTGGATTTAATAATCTTGATTACACTGCACAGCACGTGAAAGTGCAGGATGGTCATACGGCAAGCCGATGTGGACGCCCGTCCGGCGCATCAATATTAAGGCGAAAGCCTTTAATGTCTCATGCTCACGTCCGTCCGGTGTCCGTCCGTCCGGTGTCCATCCGTCCGGTGTCAGTCCGGCGTCCGTCCGTCCGTCCAAACCCCCCAATGCGCATGCGCCAAACCATTAAAAAAAATAAAAATAAAAAAACCTCCTCTCCACCTCTCTCCCCTCTACGCATCCCCTCCCCGCGGAGGATACACCCTCACTGCGCATGCGCGTCCCCTCCCTCTCTCACCTCCTACGCTCCCCCTTTCTCCCCTCCCATGCTCCCCCCTCTCTCCTCTAGGCATCCCTGCCCGTGGCGTCCACACCCCCACTGCGCATGCGCGTCTTCCCCTCTCCTACGCTCCCCCCCTCACTCACCTCGCGACGCCAACGCAGGCACCGTCTGCTAGCAAGTGTCTTGGTTGAAAAAACCGACTGGTCGCGCTGCACAACCGTTCACTGGCCACCGCATATATAGGGCAATGGATCTTGACCTCCAAGGTGGTGCCGGTGGGAGATTTCTCCTGTGCGTTGTCGAACGATAAAAAATTCGCAGCGTGCGCGTTAACTAAAAGCGGACTGCGGGTCTCTATGTCCAGTCCGAGTCTTCTGTCTCTCATTGCCCATTAGCAGCGATTGGGATGTTCCAGTAGGAAACACCGGTCCATCACTGCGTGCTTTGCGCCCCCCAGGTTTCTCTCCTGTGCAACGCTGCGATGAGCGCCAGCGTCAACGCCGCCGCCAGTGTAAGCGTTAGCGCCCGCTGCTTCGCATCTACACATGGTTCCCTTTAGAGGGAGATGGTGTAATCCTTAAGGCGAAAGCCTTTAATGTCTCATGCTCACGTCCATCCGGTGTCCGCCCGGTGTCTGTCCGTCCGTCCGTCCGTCTGTCCGTCTGTCCGTCTGTTCGTCCGTCCGTCCGTCCGTCCGTCCGTCCGTCCGTCCGTCCATGTCCGTCCGATCGTCCGTCCAACCGAGCTCTGGCACGGAGCCAGGTGGCCGCCGGGATGCGCAGACGGACGCCGGTCGCGTCGGACTCTATAGCGCTCGCGCTTTGCTTGCGTAGCGTCGCTGTGCCCAGAGTTTGCAATCATTCTGACCGACGCCGTCTCAATGGACCCAGGCGTTCACGGAATACACTTTCAAATTTACAAAGCGTCCGTCAATTTAAGAGCTGGAACGCGGATGGCGTTTGCACGATGCGCAAAGCGCGAGAAAATACTAACGCATGCGAACGGAGGAAGATGAGTCTCGCGTCTCGCTGCGATTCGCGGTATAAAATTAAAGAAGAAAACACGCTCCCATTCGGTTTGTCTTATCCCACTGAGAGTGTAAAAGAAAAAAGACATGGCATAATCAGTGGAATTGCCACACGCTTTCGCCGAACACACTTTGGAATGTACAAAGTGTCCTTCAATTATTTAAAGGAATACATAACCATAGGTCGGCAAAACTTGTGGAGCTCACTCAGACTCACTCATGAAATATATTTTGCGCTTAGGGCTCACTCAGACTCAGACCCACCAAAAATTTTCTGAGCCGGACTCACACTCACCAAAATTTTCCTCAACCGGACTCACTCGGACTCAAACTCACCAAAAAATTACTCACCCAGACTCACTCAGACTCATACTCAAGGCTCTATCTGAGTCTGAGTGAGTCCGAGTGAGTCGACTCATGAGTCGTTAACCTAGGATTATATTTTTCGACCATGGTGTGAATGCTCTATAACACCAATATCTCACGTAATCGGCGCTCTTCTTGGCGCCTTTTGATATAGTACCTTGGAATACGAGGTATGAGTGCTCGTAAACCTGTAAGGTCATTTTTCCTGAAAGAGATGACAACATAAAATATATTTATCAAGAACTTCATTCGAAGAGTTGGTGGGGCGGGGATCAAGGCACTCCCCTACGTAATTCGCGCCTCTGATCAATGAATATTGAAATGGTGTATGAAAGACGCTGCTTTGGAATACGTGTGAGTTGACATGAGTATAAACGTGAATCCAGGCAAGGCTGATAGCCATGTTGAATGTGAGTAGATATGACCATAGGTCGGCAAAAAAAAGTGGAACTCACTCAGACTCACTCAAGAAATATATCTTGCGCTTTGGACTCACTCGAACTCAGACTCACCAAAATTTTCCTGAGCCGAACTCACTCGGACTCACGCTCACGAAAATTTTCTTCAACCGGACTCACTCGGACTCAAACTCACCAAAATATTACTCACCCGGACTCACTCAGACTCAGACTCACGGCTCAATCTGAGTCTGAGTGAGTCCGAGTGAGTCGACTCATGAGTGAGTACGCCGACCTGTGTACATAACCCATTTTTGCTAGAAAAAAAATCTTGAAGATGTTCCCGATTCGTTAGATCGTTTAGAGCGCCTCTTACAAACGAAGAAGGTTTTAGAATTTCTTCCGCCTTGTTCCCTGTTTGGTTTCTTTTTTTTCTCTCAATCTCGCCCTATTGCTAGGCAACCAATGTTTGCTCTGCGAATAGCGTTTTCTCTTGTGTTTGTTTGTTACATGTCAAAAACAGACAATAAAAAAGAAAATAAAAAAGAGACACTCTATGAACGTTATGTAGTGCGATGAGTGTCATTAACGCATGCAATATTGCGTGGCAGAAGCGTAGAATCACACCAGGCATCAAAACATGGTAATTGCGCAACGAGTCGTCGGTTTCAAGGTCCTACCAACTACAAAGCACACAGGCATCATTAATAATCATTATCAGAAGCAACATCAACAAAGTGTGTATAGGTGGGCGTTTTGCCTTACGGACGCATAGTGGGTTCTTCGTACATTTGCAAAATGAAGAATTATATCGTAGTGGGCACTACGCAACTGTACTTGCAGTAGGCATTACAGGATAGTTTTAAAGGGCTAATTTACAGGCGCACAGATGTTCCGTTCCTTGAGGCGCGGATTTAGGTGTCTACTAAGCAGCAAAGCCAGGCTTGCGATTGCGAAAGGCCATGCGATCAGGGTCAGATTAAGCTATAGCGTTCTGCTCTTGAACGCGAAGCGCAAGTGTCCTACCAAGTTTTTTTTTCAACTTTATTCCGTGACCGGACTAAATAGCTAGAATAAAAATTGCGTCGCCCTCTGTAAATATATTACTAGTACTAACAGCACATACAGAACTGTTATGGATGTGTGATCCATCATTTCCGACTACCTATTGCTAGATGGCAGCAGAAGCATTGATTTGAATAAGTAACCACGTGAACCCTGAAACAGTACATTTCAGAAATTAGGATTCAATTTGTTCCACTCCTAATGCCGTCTGCTTATCTGTATACTGATCATACTCTACATTTCTTGAGAGTATTGCGCAGATCCCTCCTTTTGATATCCGTACGTTCTATGCTATACCAGTGCACGAAGAAAACACACTAAACAAATGTAAACTGATAATTTTGTGTTTTATGTTGCTGCCCTCATAGCTTCGTCGTTAGAAATTGTTAGAACTCGCCACGTAGCATGCATTCAGTGAAAACGGAGTGCAAATATAGCAATTAAATGCGTCCACGTGTCTTCCTTCAGCCCTTTAATGTTTACAGGTGGATACACTCAGTTGTTCATGAAAATCAGACCAGCATTGTAACTTAAACGGACACTAAAGAGAGAAACGATTTTTCTCATATTCGTAGAGTACTTTTTTCACAATACCAAAATCACCACGCCTGCCGCGAGAGGACGCTTTGTGAGCGACAAAAACAGCAATAACAAAATACAGGTGGCAACGCACCTTGAATTTCCCGCACTAATCGCCGTCACATCATAGGTTTTAAATGGCGTCTAGTAGGGCCTACGCAGTTTCTAACCGGTAAAAATTAAGTGACTTGTCCTCTGATGAGACCAGAGACTTAGAATACCAAGTTTAAATGAGCTTCGCAGAGCCAATATTGCAAAAATTCGAAGGATTCACTTTGAAATCCATGACGTCGCACGTGGACATTACGGCGCGAAACTTAAAAGTGAAACTTTGCCCTTGATTTTCTCCTTTATTAATAAATTTATGATGGTTAAATTAACGAAAAAAAAGGTTTTCAGATTACGATTGATCGATCTAAACTAATTCGTTGTTTCACTTTAATGTCGCTTTAATCACATCCATTCTTTCTTTTCGTCTTCTTCTAGATACTCCTGGAGAAGCACTTCACTGAGATCGCTTCCTGCGGTAAATCAAGCAACTTTCCTGGCATCTTCGCCGTGGTAGCTGGGTGAGTTTACTATTATTGCTTTCCTTCTATTTGCTAACGCCTTCCGGTATTTTAAACATTCACTGCATGCAAACCTTCATTTGCGCTCCTGTTGAAGGTCAGTACTTGTATGAGAGCTTGAATGATTCGGTAATATGATGACAAAGAAGTTGTGGTTAAGGACAAAGTGAATTTGAATCGCGAAGAGACGTTTCAGCACTCTTATGCGGGCTTTTTGATCATGCTCAAGCGGTCAAGATAAGCTAGTCGCCGTTTACGCGATGACCTGCCGTAGCGAATGGGTGTGCTTATCAGGCATATAGGCACAAGTTGTGTTGGCACAAGGGGTTGGCACAATTTTTATTTTCTCAAGCCGTCGTTTAGTTTCTGCAAGCGCTGCAATGGGCGGGTAGATTCTGGAACGACGCCGACTCATCGCCTAACGACCGTTCATGTTCCTTGGCGCGCTGGTTGATGCAGCGCCCAGTCTGACCAACGTAAACCTTGCCACATTATAGGGGGGTCTCGTAGACCACACCAGTGGAACATCGCACATACGGTTTGGCGTGTTTCGTTCCACAGCCGAAAATCACCTTAATCAACGTGCACAATGCGCAGCGAAATGCACCAGCGAGGTGCACTACCAACTCAGTCTGCCCTTTTGGCCTATCAATATAATATTATTCCTACCCAAACAGTTTATTTATGCGAGCCTTGCTGGCGTTCTATGCATTCCTGAGGTAAGCGAAGCTCTAAGCCACGCCTTCACAAGGTACGATCTTCGAAATGGCGCACGTGCCGTCAATAGAACTAAGGAGTCAACTTCTACATGTGAAAGGTCGGCCGGAGAGTAAGACTAGCCCCGGTGCTGCTTATAGCTGCTGTGCGCCGACTTCAGCGGTAGTTACATCGGGAAAACCACTAAGTTTAGGCGAAGTGTAAGCTTGCGAAAAAAAAAAGGATGTTCTCCCAGAAAAAACAAATGCACCTGACGAGGATGCTGATAACCACACTCAGCCGTAATTACTTGGGAAACGCTGTTACAAGAGCTGAGGAAAATAATGTGATGACCTGACGTCTGACAGGCTCTTTCAGTGATATGTAAGACAATGTCGGCACAACTGCCGGAAATAAGCCTGTAGCACACAATCATTGACTGCGTCACGTATTGGCATCAACAAGAACTTGTAGCTTTTTCCAGGTCTAGAGTTGACCAAGGACGTTGTACGAACGGCGAAACGTCTCGACATATTCTAACGCGTGAGCGTTTAAGAGCTCGTTTCGCAGAACTAAGCAGTGTTGGCGTTGGCAGAAAGCAGCGTTGGCAGGGATGGGAAATTCGAGGTACATGAAAATAAAGATAGGAGCTGCAGGGCGTCTTGCTTCGCTTTCTTTGCGGCTCACTTTAGGTGTGTGTGTGTGTGTGTGTGTGTGTGTGTGTGTGTGTGTGTGTGTGTGTGTGTGTGTGTGTGTGTGTGTGTGTGTGTGTGCGTGTGTGTGTGTGTGTGTGTGTGTGTGTGTGTGTGTGTGTGTGTGTGTGTGTGTGTGTGTGTGTGTGTGTGTGTGTGTGTGTGTACACGCACGCACGCCATGGCTGACGCGCGCACGCACGCACGTCAACCATGGCAAGGACGGTGACCGTACTAAACTAGGCATTCTATTTAACAACATGTTATAGGTGAAATTAATAAAACTACCTCCTGAAAAATACTGCATAACTGTGTACTTGCTCTTTGTAGACTGACGGCTGGTGAGCGGTATGTTTATTTTAAAGCGGGGATGATCAACGATAGGGGAGGGTTTCGCTCCGAATCGAGGCTCACGTCCAATGAAATCAAATCAAATCAAATGAAAAAAATTATTTATGCCGGTGTACAGCGAACACTGCATACCGAGGAAATATGGCTAAAGGGGTGTCAATACGCCTGACGAGGGCCCAGTTTTCCCTGCGGTAGTTCAGGCACATGTTGCAGCATGAATTTCACGCAAGTGTTGCACCATGATCATACAATGTTATACAATGTTACAAAATGTGTCAGCTATACAATGTACGAAGGCACTGCATCGAATAAAAACATGCACCATGCTAAACGCAACAATAACAAATAAAAAATAAAGTACTTCTCAACCAGTCACATGTACATAACAGTAGTTTAAGACATCAACTAATAGCTGGTAAACATTTATTAGACATAGAAGATTATGACAAAATTACCCAATTTAGAATCCTTCTCGTCTACGCTTCATGGACTGTACGCTATCTTTATACCGAATTCAAACATTTTGTACCATTCATTTCGTTACGTGCGCTGAAAAAATGCTTTTAGAAGGAAATCATTTCCTCGAGAAATTATTACGAGTAATGCTGTTGTGAAGTTTTACATGTCGAAGCAATGCTATTATTATGAGGTGTGCCGCAATTTTTAATCATTTTGAAAGCATAGCACTCTTAACATGCATGAAAGTGTAAGAACACGGGCGTTCATTTTTTTTTATTTAGGCGCTTAATTATCACTGAAAAGCAGCTGCAGTTGAGGTTATTTGAATGCGCGCAGTCACGCTTAGAGCGTACCGCGTTAGCTGACGAATGAAGAACTACGTCAAGTGTGAGGATAACATGAATGTTGTTGTGCTAATGCGTAATATAATACCGCGTAAGCCTGATGCTCGTAATCTGTTGCAGTGAGACAACCTGCACGGTTTCCAAACACTTCTACAGTTACGTGTTTCAAGTCAAACAAATGAACATTGTAAGTCGCCCTTCTCGTTTCACTCTATTATTGCGCTCTGTACAAAAGTGGTGGTAAAGTATTCACTTTATTCCCTTCTTACAGTGCCAAACAATCCTCTGCACCATAGGTGAGATATATAATACTTAATTGAACTTTCGGTATTTAATATATAATGGCCGAAAAAGTGTGCTACTTTGTTACTACACTTCCTAATGCGAAATGGAAGTGCAGCTGGTTGCGGGTCTCGCCGGCGCTGAGCCTCTTCTAGAGCAGTTTGTTTAGCAAGAACGGCAGACGAATCACTTACACCGATTGTATCCAAACTGCGCCGACGCGCAAAATTTCAGCAACTCTGTCTTGAATGGACTGCATGAGTGAAAGTGCAAGAATGCTGCACTTAGTGGAAAGGTTGGAAAGCATATCGCCTAATCGAAAGTTCTAGAATTGTATCCGCGCCCTGCCTTGCGCACGGCGCTCACCGGTTATTCACGCACGATCCTCCTTTTGCGTGTTCCTGCGCTGTCCAATGCTCTTTTGGTAGGGTTTTGTTAGGGGCTGGACAACCGGTGTCGCCGAAACGAAAGCCGCCGCGATAAAGAAGCGTTTCGCGATTTCTCCGCTTTGGATATTGGACAAACGCCGTGACATCGTGAAAAAGCCGATTGGTTTCGATCGTTCCTTGGTCCCGTAAGCTATCGCAACCTCGAGCTCTCACGCTTCGCTCTCGATGTCTGAAGCACTGCGTGCACATCGTTCGCTCGTTTATGCACTAGGGGGGTTATTTTGTGAAGCGTTCTGTCACAGCACAGGGGAGGCATCGAACTGTATTAAGAGCTGCACTTTAAAGCATTCCAAGTAACCTTGAAAAGCGCACAGTTACTAAAGAATCAGCGCAGACGCGCTATGATATCTTTATTCCCATGCCTCTGTTGGCTATTTTTACGCGCTCGGCTGTTATTGACTTCATATTGGCACGATAGTCCAATTGTACTGCAGTTTGATATGTGAGTTTATAAGAACATTTGAACAAGATATAATGCATGGAATGAATATATGAATGTGAACAAGGCATATTTGCATCGGCATCAAGTGGAAATTTCTCGCGAGATCACACTTACTACTACGTGGATAAATAAGAGTTTTATTTTCTTTCTTTATTTCAGCTGAAGGATTTACGAGAACAAGCTGGTCTGTTTGAAATATGAAAAAGGGACGCTCCATCCAGATGATCCAGGACACAGAGCACGAATATAGCGATGAAAAATAGGACAACCTTCTTTAAACTTGTGTTTGGAATGGTGGCTTATTTTAAGTATGTCATGTTTTAGTATTACATGTGGTCTTATTCTAACAGAAAATGCGCTGGTTGTAGTTTAATCATTCGTAAAACAAATTAGGCAAGTCCACACGCGCGCACATCGCAGGTCAGCACTTGGTCGAAAAAGCGAAGACGATGTTTATGAAGTGGCGCCACCGATGCCTTTTAGATCATGACAGAAACATTCTGCTCGGCAATTCCAAAACACTCATCTATTGCCTCATTACAAGACATTGGTTTATCGTAGGTATCGGGCCCAAGAGGTATCAATCCTTAGGCTTATGTGGGTGCGCTCCCAGTATCATCTGACGATGCCCAAGGGGTGCCGTAGACCTTATGCAAAATCTTCTGTCATGTAGCGGCCGCCGTGCACATTTCGCATGTGCACACACGGAGAGTACCTATCAACGTCTGCGGCTGATAGACATATTGCATGTTTGTAAACAGTGGTAGGCGCCGTCGACATAGTGAGGCGCTTGTAGCGACGTCGTGGTGAGTAGGCTCCACCCAGCCCAAAGCTCGCCACCTACCCTCTATAATCACGGGACAACTGGCACAGCAGCTAAAAAGCGGCCTCCAAGCACAGCACGTCGGGAGGCACGCGGGAGGCTCCCCGATGCACTGGGCTCGGAGGCAGGTTTTTAGCTGCTGTGCCAGTTGTCCCGTGATCATAGAGGGCGGTGGCGAGCTTTGGGCTGGGTGGAGCCTACGCACCGCGACGTCGCTACAAGCGCCTCACTATGTCGACGGCGCCTGCCGCTGTTTACAAATATGGAATAAGAATATAGGAACGGCAATGCCAAGACATTTTCGCGTGCCGTGTTGCTCAGATTGAAAAAAATCGGGATGCTGAAAAAAAGGTTTGTAGGAAACTAAACACCACGTTATTAGGTTTCCTCACAGCCGACAAAAAGCAGCAGGTCGTTCCGTTGCTGCGTTTACTGCTTGCGACAAGCGCCGTGTTTACGCACGCCGTTCTTAATAAATGCAGTATGTGACTGTACCGGCACCTATCAGGGAACACTCTTTCGCGTCATGCCACAACGAAACAGTTTTCGCGCCGTGTGCTCGGAGGCAGAGACAAAACGGCTTCGTGCACAAGCTTCAAAGCTGCATCGCGGCAACTCGCGTATGCCTGCGCTGCTGTTGACAGTACTTCGTTTATTAAATTGCGATAACAATTACAAGCTACACAGGTAGCTCGTGCGCGTCATCGATTCTCAGCGAACGGACCGATTGTGCTGGAGTACATGTGTTGTTTTAGTTTGTTTTTGATTGTGGAGTTTCACAAGGAAGCGCTTCAAGGGATGCTTTACACGCGTGTTTCACTGCGCGTATTTTTTGAAGCATTTCATGTGCTATCAGTATCACTGGCAAATTCAGAGGCGCGGCCTGGATGTCCTGCCACCCCCCCCCCGCCCCCTCATCTTTTTTTTTTTATACCCGAAGAAACGCACATACCAGGTCCTCCCAAAAGCTGATCCTCTTCGAAAAAATCCTGTATCCACCTCTGTGTTCAATAAAATGTGAACAGATGCTTCAGGTGTGTGGGACTTTAGTATGAAACTGAAAAAAAAAATGTCACAGTTTCACCGCAAGGGTGAAGCAATGAATGCGGATAGCAACCAATTCTAATGTTATTCGAACTGAGGCTGGCAGCTAACTCTTTTGGATCCGATCTCACGCAACTCTACAAAATGCTTGTTTAAGAGCATACGGCCGCTCCAGGGAAACTGTTCGTCGCCCGCTGTCGGCTGCTGAGATTGCGAGATAACGCGTTCGCCCGCGACGACCGAGCTCGTAAAACCAAGGGTCGCAGTGCATGAGGGACCCTCCCCTCCTACCCCCCCCCCCTACCCCTCGCGTCTTCCCGCACTTATTAAAGACACGCGGGGCGTTCCTCTCTTCTTGAGCATTCCCCGGCTGGTCGAACGGGCGGGGGGGGATCTTATCGCATACGCCTCGGAGCAACTTAGATGGTTGCTCCGAGGCGTATGCGTTTGTCGCCCCCACTCCCACGCTGTTACCCGCGGGTAGAACGTACGATGCGCTGGGGGGATTTATCAATTTGGACTTTATACGCGAAATGACGGCGACGGCAACGGCGACGGCAGAAACCCGTCGAGACTGTCCATATAATTGCTATCGCAATAAAAGCTGTTATGGGAAATGTGTTCCGTTCGACCGTAAGTGCGCCGCCATTGGTTGCGCGCTGAAGTGGTTTTGGAAGCGTTCAGTCGGCGACGCAAAACTGCCTTTTGCTGCTGCGAGTTCAAATTGAGAGGCGCCAGTAGGCCCCGAAAACGACGACGTGAATGAGAATATTCTTTGCGTATTGTGTCATTTACGAACACAAATCGGGAGGATATTCAATAAAATACTAGCAAATCGGCGCCCTAGTTCTTGGAGCAAATAACAGTTTTCATATTTACTTTTCACGTGACTGAGATGCGGAACTTTTTTACAGTTTAATAGTGCAATATTTCATCCCCAATTTCGGGGACTACAGCAGCGAAATATTGTTTATTTCGAAAATGAAAAAGGAGGCCACGTCTTATTTAACATTAGATGTAAAATAAGTCAGGTCGACGTAGGCTGTCTCATGAAATGTATATGTACAGGTATACGCTTTGAAAGGGGTTCAACAGCACTTTCTTCTCGTCATCGCTGTGCCTAGCCGTGTCGAGGGCTAAAGCCTTCTCTCAACCATCCTATACTACACGCATGATATGCAGATAGCTAAGAACGCTTTATTCGCTACACTGAAAACACAAACAAAATTTATAACCCTAGCGCGAAAAATCATTCTCAACGATGACATACTCACAAGTGACTCGGTGTTGAACTTGTGCTTTCTCGTTGTTGAGGCAGTTCTTTACTCGTAGTAGCTGTCGACTTCATAACTAGGAAATGTCGGTAACATGTACAGGCCCTTACACACTCGTCTCACGTTTTTAGGCACCGATTGCCTACTATCAAAGCAGATACAAGGAAGAAGTTATACACCAGAACACAGCGACTTCAGTGTGTGCCGCCATATTTAGGCAGCACGTCGCGCCATCTGTCGCATGCGCGGCGAAGCAACAATATAAACTGCCAAGGCTAGCAGACGCTCCGCAGTTCAAACGCGAAACTTCCCAACCCGAGTGCGGCATGTTTCGCGATTTTCCTTGCCTGGAAATTTGTGCTGTTTTCTTGTGAAACGTCGAGAACACCTTCCTCAACGGCCCGGAATGTCTACAGCACGTGCACTTGCAGACTGCGGAAAGCAACTTTATCATGCAGGTACGTACTATCGAGATACAAAGAAACGTGAACAGTGGAAAGCGTGGCTTTCGAGTCGGTCGAACTGCGACATGCCTTGACTGTCGCTAGGCAAAACTTGTGCTTTCAGCCAGTGTCACCGTAGCGCTAGAATCCCGCTCCGGCTTGCGCTCAAGCACCGCATATGTTTATCATTTGCCAGTCATGCCTGGCACTCGGAACACAGACACACACGGTGCGAAAGTGCCAGCCAGAGCAAGATTTTATAGTGCTATGGTGACGCCGCCTGAAAGCCCAGATTCGCCTAGTGACAGTCAAGGCATGTCGCAGTTCGACTTAGTTCACGTTTCTTTGCATCGCGATAACACGCCGTTACATTTGTACTGAAACGTGCGCAGTGTGCATGCACGAGTGAGTCGTAATAACTCCTATTATTGGCATGCGGCCTGCGAAAGTGTACGGCAATGAGTTGGTGCCGCGTACTACAGGCATATTGCGCGCAAATTACTGCTGTAAAGCGAAATAGCTGGCGTCGATCTTGAATATACGCAGTAAGTCTACTTACTTGTACACTTTACTGGGCTCAAAGTTTTACACCGAAAGCTGTTATGAGATCACAACAAGGGTCGTTTCTGCGCCGTAGTTGTCCGCCGCCGCCGCCGCCGGTGCCCGTAACCAATATCGCACGAAATAAGGAAAAAAACTAAATAAAAAAACACCTGTGACAGAATGGGAATCGAACCCGGGTCCTCTGCGTGGCAGCCCGGCACTCTACCACTGAGCTACGCCACTGCTTGAAAGTGCGGTGCAAACTGACCCTAGGCAGGCTTCATATCGGGTAAGGAATCGCGTTAACGTGTGTTGTAAAGTGTTTTAGAGCAGTAAAGTAAGAACCAGGCGTCACACAATGCGAATTGCGTAACGAGTGGGTCGTTCAATGCTCCAACCCATTACAAAAGCCTGAGGCATAATTCTTCATCGTCGTCAGCCACAGCATCAACAAAGTGCACATCATTCGTTACAAGAGTGTAGCGGGCACCGCGCTTTTCTGAAGAATGACGAAGAATGGCATAGTAGACGCTTCCCCACTACAAAAAAAATTATGATGATTTATACCGTAGTGGGTACCATGCAAGTGGGCTTGTAAGAGTTGTCCCAAGAGTGTTTAAAAAAGGCTAAAGGCCGCTCTCCCAGCTTTCGCTGTGGCTGTGCTGCGCCTTCTGCGCAGGCCTGGCGGTTTTTTTTTACAGCGAAAGCTGTATATGGCTAGGAGAAACGAAAAACCGCTCGGCATCTGTGTCACGAGCGGTCTCCATTGGCTGTGCTATCAGTTACGTCGTTCTGGGCGTCGTACCCAAGCTCGCGCGTCATTGGCGCGCGAGCTTGTGTACGACGCTTGCAAGGTCAAACGGATGGATGGATGGATGCTATGAGCGTCCCCTTTATAACGGGGCGGTGACATGTCTGCCACCAGGCTCGAAAAAAAAAGAAAACTTTCTTTTTATGTTGGTCTAATGCCTTATCTACATTGATTAAATCTATGTTATTATAGCAAAGAAAAATATAAATTCATGGTCCATCTCTTTGCCTCTTAAGGCAGAATGACATTATTTTTCCCCATTCTTCATTTTTGTCCTTTATCTCTACTTTTCTGCCACCAATACTCTAACCGTCTCTTACTTATTTCTATCGCGGACGTGTTCAGCTTTCCGTTGTTGTCCCTAAAACCCAAGGCTTCATGTAGACTCGTGCCCACACGTATATCTGGGTGGATATCGCCACATTAAATCAGTACATGTTCCATCGTTTCCTTAGTTCCCCCACAGCATGTACATTGTTCTTCTTCGCTACTGAATCTCGCTTTATATCTACGCGTTCTAAGGCAACCCAACCTTGCTTCAAACAGTAAAGCGCTTCCCCTTGAATTATCATAAAACCTCTCCCTCCTTATTTCGTTTTTTCCCTTTCGGTAGTCACTGAGAGCCGGCTTCTTTTCCATCGCTGTCATCCAATAAGTCCTCTCCGCCTCTCTGACTTTTCGCTTAATGCTCCTTCTTGCCATGTCGCCCACACTGCTAGCCGTATATTTACTGGTGAGCCTCCTAGTTCTTTTTCTCCACTGCGTATCGACGCTTTTTCTATACAAATACCTGAAAACCTTCCCTGCCCATCTACTCTCCTTCATTTTCCTCAGCCTCTCTTCAAATCTAATTTTGCTCTGAACTTCCCTCGCATCAAAACCTGTCCATCCCATATCACCCTTTACAGCCTTCATTTGTCGTCTTCCCGTGAGCGCCCAACGCGAGGCGTCCCACAGTCCTTTGATTTACATCAATTCCTGATTGCACCTCTGACTTCATGCACACCACTGAGTTCCCAAAGGTAAGCCCCGGAACCATCACACCCTTCCACAGCCCTCGAAGCACCTCGTACCTATTGTATCCCCATAACGCTCCCCATAACGCGGGCAGAACCGCGTCGACGTGATTGCGGGAGCGCGTTCGCCGGGGCGAACGCCCGCTTTGGGCGAGAGTTTCTCCAGCGGCACTTTGGCTTCGGCTGCGACGTCTGTGACCGCCTGTGGTCCGACCACAACCTGGCAACGATAATTGTGGAAGGCTTCAGTGCAGCGTCGGGTTGAACCCACTGCTAAACACTGGGGCCGCACATTTCAGCTTCGCTGGTTAACCATTTGTACGGAGTGCTTGGGCTGTGATTTTTTTCCTGTTGATTGCAATTATCCACAGCCCTCGAAGCACCTCGTACCTATTGTATCCCCATAACGCTCCCCATAACGCGGGCAGAACCGCGTCGACGTGATTGCGGGAGCGCGTTCGCCGGGGCGAACGCCCGCTTTGGGCGAGAGTTTCTCCAGCGACACTTTGGCTTCGGCTGCGACGTCTGTGACCGCCTGTGGTTCGACCACAACCTGGCAACGATAATTGTGGAAGGCTTCAGTGCAGCGTCGGGTTGAACCCACTGCTAAACACTGGGGCCGCACATTTCAGCTTCGCTGGTTAACCATTTGTACGGAATGCTTGGGCTGTGATTTTTTTCCTGTTGATTGCAATTATCCACTGGCGTCGGAGTTCGATGTTTTTCGTTGTGGATCGGAAATTTGTGCAATCTGAAAACACCACGCCGGCACGATTCCCGCGTCGTGTGGTGATCTTCTAAGACAGTGCTGAATAATATCTTCCTCTTGCGCTGATTGTTTTCGCATCTAAACACGGCGCAGTGGTGCACAGACGACATCTTGTAAGCGGGAGCGACGTGAATAGGCACTTTCTCGTATTTTAAAGTCCCAGAGACAACGCTTGCCATGTTAACTTGGCACAACAGATACACGCATTGGCAGTTCAGAAAAAAATGGCGTCTGGGTGCGAGTATGCCGCCGGGAGCCTAGGCGCCTGGGTGCGAGATAGGCGTGCTCTGGTCTATAGCAGCGATAGCAATACTATTAGGACACATGTCTCCAACATGGCGCCGAATCGGTAGTTTCGTCAGTCCTCCAGCAGATGGCAGCAATTTCGCATAATGTCTATATTGCCGACGTTGGCGTATGACACAACTGCACGACTCGAAAAGCTGCAGCCACGTCATCCTTTCCTTTTGATTGGTTTTCCACGACTAAAATATTCTTAGGATAATAGGTGGTATCCGTCTAGAAGAGCAGAAACATGACGTAGAAGGCTACGATGCCGAATGTCCCTTCTTTTACCTTCAAAAGCCCGGTGTGGCTCAGTTACTTTTATTTCTTCAATGCAGTGAGATTGAATCCCTGCATATATCTTTTAAGTGCGGAGCTCTTTAAGATTTTCGTTTCGCTGCATTGTGCGAACAGGAATTATCACCGTTATGAACCAGTGCGCACTCGCTTCGTGCTCTTCTGCTTCTATCCCACAAAATGGGCGCCGATTGGTCTGCCATGGAATGCAATAGTTATGATGTGCGAGTCTGTTACTCGACTGAAAGTCACGTAACATCACATCACAACTAGTCAAGGGACTGAAAATCACGTAACACAGGTAACGTCTAGTCATGTGACACTTTCCCGCCAAAAACCATGTAAGTCAGGTGACTCAAATCAGGCAACATCATGTAAGAAGTTCTCGCGTGACTAAAATTCCGGAACACCGCGTAACTAGTCGCGAAACATGTTCCTGCCAAAACCACGTGGCACGTGCGTAGTGTGGCGAATCGACCGAAACCATTGAAGAATAGCCAATTCTAGCCATACTTAGCACTACTAGAAAACCTTAGCATCTCTGGCAAAATCTTGGCGTTACTAGCAAAACTTATGTAGGTCGAGCATTAGCTCCGCTGTTGGTTCCAGCCTTGCATCAGAAGTGCGGGCTGCGCGCTTTTTTTTATATACAGTCGAACTGACTTATCGCAGTACTCAAGTGCCAAAAAAATTTTCATTGTTATAACCGATAATTGCTATAAGCGGGAAGCACCAAAAATATTCCCCCCATCTCCCGCTAAAGGGAACCATGTGTGGATGCGAAGCAGCGGGGAGATAATTAGCTTGAGCGGGAGGAAAGTCGCCGCTCTCATTTCACGGCAGTGGTCCGGGCGCTCATCACGGCGCTGCGCAGGAGAGAGAATGAGGCACGCTCGCTCCGTCATTTTCATACCGCGGAACTACCGTGGCGCCCCCAGCGGAGTATGCAGCTGTCACACCACCTGTCGTTCCGTAGAAGATTCCTAGAGGAAAGGACGGGGGCGACCGTAGGAGAGGAGAGAGGGGACGTGCATGCGCTGTGGGACGCGGGAGCCACTCCGTAGAGTAGAGTATTCCTAGAGGAGAGAGGGGGGGAGAGGACGCGGGGGCCGCTCCGTAGAGTAGACGATTCCCTAGAGGAGAGAAAGGGGGTGAGCGTAGGAGAGAGAGGCGGACGGCACGCGCATGCGCGGTGGTGGTGTGGGACGCGGGACGGACTAAGCCCGCTCCAAACACATGCAAGCAAGATTAATGAATGGGGTCAACCTGGGCGACAGACACCACCTGCCTAGCAACTGCTAAGCAGCCTCTCTGTGTTCTTGGCCATGACTCTGATGACTGTGTTAGGGTTGACGGCCTTCATATTACTACAGTGTTCTGGTTCGCATAATGGGCGCTTCCCTACTTCATGAAAGTGGCCGGACGCGGGACGGGGGACGGGGGACGGCGGACGGGGGGACGCGGGAGGGACAGAGCCCCGAGCATAAGATGCTTCGCATCTAAAAGTAAAATAGAAGGACAGCAGGTAGTTGTGAGACGACTGTAATATCAGATGGGATATCCCAACAGACATCAGGGATGAGGATAATTTTTCTGACATGCCTGAATATTCTGACGCTTTCACAGGACCACAGAGTAGGAGAGAAAAGTTTGACTTCACACCTCCCCCCCCGTGCAGGGTAGCCTACCGGGCTCAGCCCAGGTTAACCTCCCTGCCTTTCTTCTACCCTTATTCTCTCTCTCTTCACAGGACCACCACAAGCTTTATAGAGTCAATGAATGACAACGTCTGAAGTTTTGCTCGCTTGCTGTCTGAAAGTGCATAAACAGAAGCCACCGCCGCTACCGCACCGTAGCGCAGTTTGAAAGTCAGCTTTGCCGCAGTGCTATACCACTCTGCGGTGAAGCAAACAGCGAGTCCAAAGGGGCCCTGGGCGGGGGCGGCTTCAGTAGCTTGAATTTCTCGTTTTCTTCTTTTAAGGCGAAAGCCTTTAATGTCTCATGCTCACGTCTGTCCGGTGTCCATCCGTCCGGTGTCCGTCCGTCCGTCTGTCCGTCCGTCCGTCCGGTGTCCGTCCGTCTGTCCGTCCGCCCGTCCGTCTGTCCGTCCGTCTGTCCGTCCGGTGTCCGTCCGTCCATCCGTCTGTCCGTCCGTCCATCCGTCCGGCGTCCGCCCGTCCGTCCGGTGTCCGTCCGTCCATCTGTCCGTCCGTCCGTCCGTCCGTCCGTCCGTCCGTCCGTCTGTCCGTCCGTCTGTCCGTCCGTCCGTCCGTCTGTCCGTCCGTCCGTCCGTCCGTTCGTCCGTCCGTCCGTCCGTCTGTCCGTCCGTCCGTCCGGTGTCCGTCCGTCCATCCGTTTGTCCGTCCGTCTGTCCGTCCGTCGGTCTGTCCGTCCGGTGTCCGTCCGGTGTCCGTCCGTCCGTTCGGTGTCCCTCCGTCCGTCCATCCGTCCGGCGTCCGCCCGTCCGTCCGGTGTTCGTCCGTCCATCCGTCCGGCGTCCGTCCGTCCGTCCGGTGTCCCTCCGTCCATCTGTCCGTCCGTCCGTCCGTCTGTCCGTCCGTCCGTCCATCCGTCTGGCGTCCGCCCGTCCGTCCGGTGTCCGTCCGTCCATCCATCTGTCCGTCCGTCCGTCCGTCCGTCCGTCCGTCCGTCCGTCCGTCCGTCCGTCTGTCCGTCCATCTGTCCGTCTGTCCGTCCGTCCATCCGTCCGTCCATCTGTCCGTCCGTCTGTCCGTCCGTCTGTCTGTCCGTCCGGTGTCCGTCCGTCCATCCGTCTGTCCGCTCGTCCGTCCGGTGTCCGTCCTTCCGTCTGTCCGTCCTTCCGTCCATCCGTCCGTCCGTCTGTCCGTCCGTCCGTCCATCCGTCTGTCTGTCTGTCCGTCTATCCGTCCGTCCGTCCGTCCATGTCCGTCCGTCCCGTCCATCCGAGCTCTGGCACGGAGCCAGGTGGCCACCGGTATGGGCAAACGGACGCCATCCGCGTCGGACTCTACAGCGCTCGCTCTTTGCTTGCATAGCTTCGCTGTGCCTAGCGTTTGCAATCATTCTGACCGACGCCGTCTCAATGGACACAGACGTTCACGGACACAGGCGTTCACGGACGCAGGCGTTCAATTCAATACACTTTGGAATTTACAAAGGGCCCGTCAATTTAAGCGCTGGAACGCTATGCGTTTGCACGATGCACAAAGCGCCAGAAAATACTAACGCAAGGGAACGGAGGAAGATTAGTCTGGCGTCTCGCTGCGATTCGCGGTAAAAAATTAAAAAAGAAAACACGCACACATTCGCTTTGTGTGTTATCCCACTGAGAGTGTAAAAGAAAAAAATTCCCCCATCTCCCGCTAAAGGGAACCATGTGTGGATGCGAAGCAGCGGGGGAGATAATTAGCTTGAGCGGGAGGAACGTCGCCGCTCTCATTTCACGGCAGTGGTCCGGGCGCTCATCGCGGCGCTGCGCAGGAGAGAGAATGAGGCGCGCGCGTTCCGTCATTTTCATACCGCGGAACTACCGTGGCGCGCCCAGCGGAGTAAGCAGCTGTCACACCACCTGTCGTTCGCGCCGCTCCGTAGAGGATTCCTAGAGGAAAGGACGGGGGGGGACCGTAGGAGAGGAGAGAGGGGGAGGGGACGTGCATGCGCTGTGGGGGTGTGGGACGCCGGAGCCGCTCCGTAGAGTAGAGTATTCCTAGAGAAGAGAGGGGGAGAGGACGCGCATGCGCCGCTCCGTAGAGTAGATGATTCCTAGAGTAGAGGAAGGGAGTGAGCGTAGGAGAGCACTGGGGAGGGGACGCGCATGCTCTGTGGGGGGGGTGTGGATTGCGGGGGGCCGCTACGTAGAGTATACGATTACTAGAGGAGAGAAAGGGGCTGAGCTTAGGAGAGAGAGGGGGGAGGTACGCGCATGCGCTGTGGTGGTGTGGGACGCGGGAAGCGGAGGGGACGGACTAAGCCCCCTCCATACACATGCAAGCAAGATTAAGGAATGGGTGAACCTGGGCGACAGACACCACCTGCCTAGCCAATGGTAAGCAGCCTCTCTTTGTTTTCGGCCATGACTCAAGGAATGGGGTCAACCTGGGCGACAGACACCACCTGCCTAGCCATTGCTAAGCAGCCTCTCTGTGCTCTCGGCCATGACTCTGATGACTGTGTTAGGGTTGACGGCCTTCATATTACTACAGGGTTCTGGTTCGGATAATGGGTGCTTTCCTACTTCATGACAGTGGCCGGACGCGGGACGCGCGACGGGGGGACGCGGGACACGGGACACGGGAGGGATGGACAGAGCCCTCGAGCATAAGATGCTTCGCATCTAAAATTACACCATCTCCCGCTGAAGGGAACCATGTGTAGATGTGAAAGCAGCGGGCGCTAACGCTTACACTGGCAGCGGCGTTGACGCTGGCGCTCATCGCAGCGTTGCGCAGGAGAGAAAACTGGGGAGGCGCAAAGCACGCAGTGATGGAGCAGTGTTTCCTACTGGAACATGCCAATCCCTGCTAATGGGCAATGAGAGACAGAAGACTCCGACTGGACACAGAGACCCGCACTCCCGCTTTTAGTTAACGTGCACGCTGCGAATTTTTATTGTTCAACAACGCACAGGAGAAATCTCCCACCGGCACCACCTTGGAGGTCAAGATCCATTGCCATATATACGGGGTGGCCAGTGAACGGTTGTGCAGCGCGAGCAGAATGTTATGGATGCGAAGCGTCTTATGCTCGGGGCTATGTCCGTCCCTCCGCGTCCCGCGTCCCTCCCGCGTCCGTCCCTGCGTCCCGCGTCCGGCCACTTTCATGAAGTAGGGAAGCACCCACTATGCGAACCAGAACACTGTAGTACAATATAAGTCCATCAACCACCACTACAGTCACCAGAGTCATGGCCGAGAGCACAAAGAGGTTGCTTAGTAATGGCTATGGCAGGTGGTGTGTGTCGCCCAGGTTGACTCCATTCCTCGATCTTGCTTGCATGTGTTTGGGGGCGGGGCTTAGTCCGTCCCTCCTTCCCGCATCCCACACCACCACAGCGCATGCGCGCGTCTCCTCCCCGTCTCTCTCTCTCCCTCTCCTACGCTCACCCCCTTTCTCTCCTCTAGGAATCCTCTACTCTACGGAGCGGCCCCCGCGTCCCACACACACCGACAGCGGATGCGCGTCCCCTCCCTTCTATCTCCTCTCCTACGCTCACCCCCCCTTTCTCTACTCTAGGAATCGTCTACTCTATGGAGCGGCGCCCGCTCCGACATCCGCACAGCGCACGCGTCCTCTGCCCCCTCTCACCTACGCTCACCCCCTTTCTCTACTCTAGCCTCCACATCCCCACAGCGCATGCACGTCCTTTCCCGCTCTCTCCTACGCTCGCCCTCTTTCTCTACTCTAAGAATCCTCCACTCTACGGAGCGGCTCCCCGCGTTCCACACCCCCTTCGCAGCGCATACGCGTCCCCTCTCTCCCTTCTCTCCTACCGTTCTCTCCTCTGGGAATCCTCTACGGAGCGGCGCGCGACAGGTGGTGCGACAGCTGCATACTCCGCTATGGGGGGCACCACGGTAGTTCCGCGGTATAAAAATGACGGAGCGCGCCTCATTCTCTCTCCTGTGCAGCGCCGCGATGAGCGCCCGGGCCGCTGCCGCGAAACGAGAGCGGCGACGTTTCTGCCGCTCAAGCTAGGCATCTCCCCGCTGCTTCGCATCCACACATGGTTCCCTTTAGCGGAAGATGGGGAAGCTTTTTTTTCAACCAAGAAACTCGCCTAGCAGACGCTGCCTGCATCGGCGTCGCGAGGCGAGAGAGGGGGGAGCGTAGGACAGGAGAGAGAGGGGGTGTCACGCATGTGAAGTGGGAGGTGTGAACGCCTGTGGGCAGGGATGCGTAGAGGAGAGAGGGGGAGCGTAGGAGAGAGAGGGGGGGACACGCATGCGCAGTGGGAGTGTAAACGCCGCGGGCAGGGATGCCTAGAGGAGAGAGGGGGGAGTGTAAGAGGGGAGTGAGGGAGGGGAGGCGCATGCGCTAAGAGGGGTGTGGTTGCCGTGGGGAGGGGATGCCTAGAGGAGAGAGAGGGGGAGAGGAGGTTTTTTTTATTTTTTATTTTTTTAAAGGGTTTGCGCATGCGCAGTAAGGGGTGGGCACGCGGCACACCACCACCACCACCACCCGATTAAGCTTCGCCATAAGATGCTTCACATCTAAAAATTGGCCGCGTATCTGCGTGCTTCGCTACAAATGTCGTCGAAAGACGATAGTCTTGTGCCGGCCGTACTACGATGTTTTGCCTTGCCTCAGACAGCGCGTACTCTACGTTGAATTGGCTGCATCTGGATGGCATTGATAAAATAGAGGAGGCGCTGCGCAATATATGGACACCATCAAAAAACATGAGCTTCTGCTGAAGCCAAGGGCCACTGCCAGCTGCAGCACTTTATGGTCGGCACAAGGCTTTTTTCGTGCAAAGCGTCGCAGTTTGTGCACAGCGTCGCATTTTCAGCGCAGCCTAAAAACACTTGGGTCTTTAGAATTACGTGCCAATGTATTTTCTAATAAAAGAACACACGGCCTGGTACTTACATATTAATGTTGCGCCTCAGGTATGCGTAGTATTTGCTTTTTGATCGAATATGTTCACAAGTATGAAAGCAAACACCAGTTCAAGATGGGTGGGCGTTCAGAAAGTGGTTAAACTTTGGCCGAGTAGCTGAATCAGGTTACGGACAGACAGACAGACGGACAGCCAGACCAAAATTTTTGCGTGTAAGTATCCCAAGAAAAACTATCGTCTTTTAAAAAGACATGGCATAGAAGACGACCCCCTTCAAAGGCCAGTTCCACCGGCGAAACCACGACCGCTGCCCCGGGAGGAGTTCGCCAGCTTACTACA